>APFE030955992.1:0-10484 GCA_000404065.3 Pinus taeda | reverse complement strand
TGGTTCCAGAGAGATGTTGCCAGGGACAGTGATACACCGGTTCACACTTACCAAAATAGGTGGAGGATGTACACTGTTATTATTATGGTAGTTGTTCATTATACCCATTGAAAAGATGGAGTTTGAAGGGGGAATATAATCAAAAGGGTTCCGCACGTGCTCCTCCTGATAACTGCAACAAACTGGAATAATGACAGGTGAGATCCATTCCGGTGTCTGAGAATTAGGATCGTTGTCCCTTATACCCACTGAAAAGTTTGAGATTGAAGCAGAACTATAATGAGAAGGGTTCCGAACATCAGCCCCATGATAGCTGAAACAATCTGGAATAATACCAGGTGACCTCCATTGTGGTGTCCCTGCAGTATTATATTCATACTTTAGGCATTGGTCGTTTTTAAGGGGGAAATGGGTTTTCAACCCAGGCAGTGGAGATGACAGAAATGGCAATGGAGATATCAGAGATGGCAAAGCAGAAAGCAAAGTGGAGATAACAGAAATGGCAAAGCAAAAGCAAAAATAGCTCTACCTGCAACGATAAATAACTCACTATTATTACGTAGGGTGCTTTATTTTCATACTCTGTTTTTTAAATAATAATGAATGATTATTTAATATTTATTTTAATTCTTCGTTTTGAGATAATAATTAATGATTTTCATGATGGTTGGGGGAGCATTTGGATGAATTAGTGGAGGCGATATAAGGAGTCCCTGGGTCGTGCTTGTAGCTTGTAACTATATTTGCATTGGGGTTTCAATTAAAAAAAATGTATTCACATCATGGTAGATAAATAGGCTTTACATTGTGGTTGTTATAAAATATTTATCAGATACTGGAATATAAATAGTGGTTATAATAAAAAAGATGTATTTACATCATAGAAGATAAGTAGGCTTTACATTGCTTTTATAATAATAAATTTAGGGCATCATGGAAAAGTAATAGGCTGAACTGGTGAGTGAAGGGATGTAACTGTTCAAATTGGTATAGAAAGGATGTAACTGTTCAAATTTGTATAGACTGTCTTAAATACAATGTTTGCTGAAATTTTCAAATAAATTTAAACTTTAGTATTTTTTTGGTTTTAAAGGTTAATTTTATATAACTGTATTTAAAATAATTTTTATCCTTAGATTAATATTTCATGTGTTTGATTTTATTTCGTTATATTTATTAATGAGTTGTTTGATTTTATTTCTTTATATTTATTAATGAGTTGGCTGAAATTTTAAATAAAAATGATTAAAAATAACAAATTTGAGATATTATTTGTATACATATTTTGATTTTTTTGTTATCTTTATTACTGAGTTAGTTGAAAATTTAAATAAAAATTATTAAAAATAAAAAAATTCCAAATGTTTTAGGTATACATATTAAATATTAAACAATAGAGTTTTTGAGATTCTCAACTGATGTTATATATGTTTAAAGATAATATTTTAATTAAATAAAAAAAATTTATATTAATTAATAATTTATATGAAAAAATAATTATTTAATTTAAGATTGCTAATATTATAAAGTATAGACTTATTTTAATATATAAATGAAATAGTTTTTTTCACTATATATTTTAAAGTTAATTTTAACCAAATTCCAACTTTAAGCTTGAGTCTAACTTGTTTAATATGTAGAATTTTAGGGTTAAAGAGTTTTTCAAGGTGCTAAATCTATTTCTCATTCAAAAAATTATTTTAAATATCAAAAGATTACTATATTTCTTAAAATGGTATGCCTCATTGGTGTGAAAAACTATTTATTCTACTAGTAAAACTAAAACTAAAATACATAAAATCAATGAATTTATATATATATATAGTAAATAATGGGCTTAGTATGAAATACATTTTATTAGTATATTTCTAGGGAGTTATCTTTAGTGAGACTTTTTGGAAGTTTTTACGGTGGGTCTTTCCAGTGAAATTTCTCTCAAATTCAGGAGGAATTTAATGAAATCGCAAGCTTCATGGGTAATCATGTGCAAATATATATGAAGGAAATAATTGTTAAACAAATTCATTTATAAAAATACATTGGTAGAATTGTGCATGAAAATGGAGAACAAGAGCAGAGTAGTCATGGAGCTAGGGTTTTTGTGTAGGTGTCATTAGGCTTTGAAGGAGATGGTAAACATGAAAAATTTTAGGGGCTAATATTACCGAGTGGGCTAGTTTTCCATGATTTTTCAAAAAAATGATTGTTCAATTTCCAATTTTTATAAGAATGATTTACCCAAATTACACAATATAAAATTATTGTACCTTACAAATCACCAACATTATATAGGGAGTATTTCTAAAATAATTATAAATTTGAATCATTTTATAAATACATCATTAAACATTCTATAATTTTCCTATTAGGAACTAGTGAGATTTTCCAATGTTTTTAAATTTCAAGATCATTTTTCATCCTTAAAATTTTCCATAAGATGGTATTTAAGTGGGGGGGAGAGGGGCCCCCTCCTATCACAATCTGGTAATAGATAAAGGGAAGGGGTGCAAGGTAGGTTTTGCATTTGCAACAAAAGGTTTGTTAGGAAACAACGAAGGCGTGGCTAGAGTAGTTAACCTAAGCAAGAATGGCCAAAGAAGAGATGAGGAGAGAAGTATTGCAGGGAATCATAGAGACTAGTAGGAAGACAAAACATCAAAAGGGACCACTAGGCCATGTAAACCTAAAATAGTGGCAATCCCAATGACATTAATCATCAATAGTGAGACATATGCCTTTAGAGATCACGTGTGATGATATGCAATTACATACATTTTATGGGCCTCTAGATCACATAAAAAATTATGTGAATCGATCAAACCCTACTAGAGACCAAGAGGGGATATTAAGTCGCATTTATGGTCAAAAGGATTTCTTTATTATGTTTGCAAATATGGAGGTTAGAGATCGAATATTTGATGGAGGTTCCAACTTCTTTGCATTAGATGGATTGTACATGCCACCGAGGATGGAAAACATCACTCTAGATAAGGATACCTTCACTAAGGTCCTAGTTTGGGCTAGCTTGTTGTTGTAGCGGCCACAACCACCCTCTAAAATTTTGGCTCGCATGCATATTTTGGAAACTGCCTTGGATCATGTGATCAATCATTCCTTGGTCACCTGTTTCTAAGTCGATGATGTCCCTAGTTAGGGTTCCCCACTCTCCTCCAAATGCATAAGATTAAGGGGAATTCATGTGAGCATAACCAAAAACAGTCCACTACTATCTTTTTCTCCATGCCCTTTTTTACCCCTCCCCCTTTTGTGTTGGTGACTTTCCTTGCTTGAAAGGGAGATGTTGCAGCTTTTGTTTTGTAGTGTACTCATAAATCCATTAAGAATATCAATTATGAACATGAACTAATGAGGTTGAATAACTTGTTGGATGGGATTGTGTGGCTTAGCCTCGCTTTGTGGTCAAGAACAAAAGATGGGATGGTTTCATATTAGATTGATTGGGGTTATCGATGACACTAATGGGTGAATTATTAAGATTTATTTTAGACATTATGGTGTGGATGTATGACTTCTGTTTTGACATTAGTTGATTTGTTACTTCTTACTTATGCACTCATGATGGATGGTTATTCAGAGCTAAAGCCTAATTGAGCTATGGAAGAGTAATATATAGGGTCAGAAGAGCTAGTGAACGGAAAAACCATAAGAGCTAGGCCAAGTTGGACTATGCACTGTGCAACTCAAATAGCGAGTCAGTCTCCTGACAGCTTTGACTACGCCTTGCACAATTTTGACATTCAATCTCCAAGCCTCCTCGTGAAAATTGCAGAATCTTCATAAACACTCACACATGTATGTTGCATGTCATTCCTCTAGTTTTTTTTGCTTTTCTACTGTCATATTTCTTGTCATGAGTGTTGCTATGTCTCTAGGTATCACAAATGTTAGACTACCCCTCAATAGCATAGGTACTTTGACTTCCACAAGAGCAGAGTCGATGACATTGTTCAGAGCACAATTGGGGATGAAGTCGATCAAGTGGTTATGAACTTGCCTATCTATGAAGGCATCAAGTTGTTCATGGAATTGGATATCAATATGAAATGACAGTAGCATCACAGCGAGCAACACCATCAGCAGCAGCAAAAGGTAGCACACATGCATGCGACACATGCAAGAGGAAGGTTGTTGACAAAGTAGAGGCGGAGAAAAGTTGCAAGTTCTAAGAGATCCACTTCTAATGAATGAAACTTTGGAGACTGAGGCTATGAGGAAATGGCATGACAAGAGGATCACGCGAAGGTAGCACATGAGTTGCATAGATGAGAGAAGGAGTTGCAGGAGGAACATGTACAACAAGAGGCGCAACATGCATAGACTAATGAAATTGTGCCCATACAGGCCATAGATCCATTCAACAATCGCCATGGAGCACACAGAGTGAGCAATTCTATCGATCACATGCCAGGGTATGGAGGAGCATGGATGTCATTGTGTGCATGCATGAGATCCCATCCATTTGGCACACTCACCGAGGTGAAGGCAAGAAGCAAGTTCGACTGGAGCTAGACATGTATTTCGACAAGTTGATACGTATGGTCACCATCAAACACTCGGAGATTAGCACAAACACTATGCATCAATATGTTGTTGGTCCAACTACGCTCAAGACAGTGATGCACATATTATTAGATGAGTTGGACAAAAGAGCCATACTAGTGTATCTGGATGCAACAGAGGGAAGAGTTCACTGTGAGTAGGATGTCACCATTAAGCTCACGAATACCATCACGGAAAACCAAAATTGGCATCAGTTCACCACTGTCGATCATCGCAAGGATGCCGGAGAGTTGATCTTACCACAACTGTTCGAGTCTTAGTGATAGATTGCATGGCTTTCTCAAGCCTATTTTTTCTCACATAACATATTCTAAAGTGGAAGTCCATGTGCCGATAGTTGAATGTAATGGTCATAGAATAGCTGAAGAGCCATGATGGTAGGTGAACAGTCACAGAGCAGAATGTCAAGGATCACCCCACCCTTTGCTATATATAGTACCCCATAACTCATTGTAAGGGATTTTGGTGAGCCAAGCTTCCAATAGGTGCATCTTAGAGAAATCTTGGAGAGTATTGTAACGAGTTTGGCTTTTCCATAGTGCATATCTAGTACATCTCTTTGGAGGAGCAGGCGATAGTGAATGCAACATTCACTATGGGGACGAGTGGTTGGTCAGGGTTGTACTGTATGATTGGAACTTTCACTTCCTAATATAACACAACCAAAATGTTTCATGCATATGTTGCTATTGTATCTCAACTATCTTGGTTACTCTAATGATATATGTATTGTTTGCTTATGTATGGATGTATGGAATCTTTCGATATAAGTATCTATTAATATTTCTTATATGTGTTGTTAGTTTAACCATCACTTTGGATTTTCATGTAACATTGTTTCTAGCTTGGGATGCATCTTCGCTCATGTGTTCCCTTCCAAGTCATGTGCTTTCATAGGTTTTTAATGGGTGCACGCATCCCATTTTCTATGTGTTAGAACCGTTCATGCACATTCCTTGGCTTGTTTCACATGTGACACCCTTGCTTCCAACAAGGGAATATTAATTTCTTTTGTGCACAACCGTGGTCAAGTTGATACCATACGACCCACTGATGGGAAGCCTACAGCAAACAATGTGAGGCCTAGTTGGAAATTCTTAATGGGGATATCGCCTGAGATGTTAGCGGTTCAAGCATCGACAACATTTTGTCGCTAGAAGGAGGGACAGATGACAAGCTAAGTCCTCATCTTTTGTTTTGAGTTTTCGCACATCTATCATGGATTTTGTTATAGTTTGCTCTCTGAAATGTCTGTCCAATGGACATATATTTCACATCGAGAGGGATTTTTGGATCACTTGCCACAAATCATGTATGATGGTCAAGGCAAAGTGGCTTGGATTGAGTCATTGCTCGCACACACACTTCACAACCACCCATCATAATGTTGTGGCATACTACCTCATAATTGAGTGCACTTATTCAAGAAGTTCAACGATCTAATCAAATCCGTTTTCTGCCATTTTGATATTGATGTAGTTGATAAAAAAATTGTTAAAACAATGGAATGACCTACACAAATTATCTATGAAGTTTTCAGAGCGCTTCTGTCTATTCATGTTTGAAGCCCCGCAAAGTTAGATGCAATTTAAGTATCTCATGGATAGATTTGAATATTACCTTATCAAATATATCAATCCCAAGAAGAAGTTCAAGCTCAAACCCTGCTCAACATACTTCATTGATAATTTTGCGCAATCATAGATGGACGCGATCCTTGTCACAAGTGACTGTGTCATCCCCTCATCAAATAGTTCCATCACTGTAGAGCGATGTGGGAGAATATGCACACACATCCATTCAGTTGTCACATCTTCCTAACATCACTTCTTTCAGTAGTCACACAGATTGCGTTAAAAATCCCATGGGTTATCACATGTATTTCATACCCCAACCTCCATCTTCATATTCTCATTATTCTTTGGATTTCACTGTCTTATGTTCGTCCATTCTCGACTCTACAATTGTTGTGAATGAGGACCAAGCTATCGACGGAGTCGCTATTGCACAACCAACCTGCACTGCCATTCATGAAGAGTATGATTGGGAGATTAGACATCAACCCTCGGTGAAGGATGAATTACTTCTATCCAAGCATCCTCCATTATTCCCTAACATCCCTCGTGATTTTGACATCCCTCGTAATTCTACCATCCCTAATTTGACATGTGTATCTCTGTCTGTGGATGCACACATTGTCGATCATTCGCATAACACACCATATGTGAGTCCATCATCTAACAATGTAGAGGAAAAATCATTTATTGAAGATCCACTTTGTTTTCCATTTGCTTTTTCTAGAAATACACAGTGTGAACATTCATTCTTCTCATCTACCCCTCTGTCTGATTCATCAAATCATGGGCATGCCGACAAACATCTTGAATTTTGTGATCTTGGTTATCGTGATCACTCTACTTCTTCATTTGATCATGATGTTGACTCAATGATTATTAATCTGTGCAATGGTCTATGATTTTCTATCTATCGATGAAGTCGAAACCCCGTATATTTTCGAGGCACTTCAACTCGAGCTGATGGTTATGTCAGGCCCTCGTTGTCCTCAGGTTAGTTTCATTTCCAACTAGGAAATTGTTCGAACACCTAAGGCTCCTCATCAGTCATATGTATGCACTTAGGATAAATATAACACTCGTATTTCACTTCGTGCACTCGAACTACACGATCCCTTTACTCATGCATTGGATAAATCTTACATAGCAAGTAGGCATGCACGACACAAGTTGTCTTTGCTTCTTTTGTTTGCTTTCATGGCACAATCAAGACTATGCATATTCTTAGCATCTGCATGAATCATCACACCAAACCATGGTAAGTCCACGGACCACATGTCATGCACTTGCACTCACTTATGTTTTGTGGATGCATTGAAGCCCAAAGTGTGTTTGGATTCAATGTTATATATTTCATGTTTGCTCGTTCGTACATGTGTGTTATTCACGAACCATGCCTTTGCCCACATTGGTAAACCAATGCGCTGATGGCTTATTTGGAGGTATCACTTTCCATAAGCATACCCATGCACTGTTACCTCAGGAGTAGGAGTAGTGCTTGCTTTTGGTTTGATTGCTTGCATGCATGTTTGCTTCTTACTTTGCACATTTGTATGTTTGCCTACTTGTTTTCTTACTCGCTTTTATCATGCATTTACTTTTGATTTTTCTTTGTTTTATTGTTTGTTTGCTTGTTTATGTCTGTAGGTTAGTTTCACATGAGACCATGTGCGACTTTTGGAACAGCCTTGGTAAAGCACAAGAGGACTTGTGTAGTTACCAATACTTGGTTTTCTGTCATCCTTGCTCTGTATGAAGAACTTTTTGTCTTTAGTCTATGATACATCAATGGAAAATACATATTGTTTGAAGTGAACCTTGGTTAAAGCACAATGCTTGCATGCTTACTAGTGTCACCTACTCTAGAAGATTACTTTTGGGTTAATCCTTGTTATCTTAGTCACGTAGAGCAAGATGAGGGGGGAAACCTTAACACGCACATTAGAGGTATATATAAACTACTTCTTTGAAGGAAAAACCTTTTCTATTCTCAATAGGTTGGGATCTCTCTTCTGAAGGAAAACGAAAATGAAAATCTGAAAAAAAAAATTGAAAAATTGAAAAATGAATAAGGTGAAAGAAGAGAATGGATTCCTGCGTAGAGAGGTGATGCAAATAACTCTATCGGGGTACAAACCATGCTCTCTTGTAGCAGATCGATGCTGTTGTTCCTGCATGAATCCTCTGGGGTAGTGTCCACGCATGTTGGTAGCGGAGAAACACCAAAGATGAAACTAAAACTCTCACAATGATATGACTTGTCCACTAATATACCCCTCATCCCGAATTGAAACAATTGTGTTGACATGGCTTAGAATGTGTCTCGACCGACCAAGGTCTTGGTCGATGCTACATCTCACAATCAAGAAAGTGTGGAAACCAAGACGAACAAAGAAATAAAAAATACTTCTTGAGGTGTTAGAATTTATTTTCAATAACAATGTCCACTCATAGAGCTAAAGTTCTACTAGTTTGTCAATCAACAAACTCACAAATCATAGTTGGAGTTCTGCAGTTGGAGAAGTGCGAAGGTTGTGCATACAGATGTGCCCACATGATGGGCAGAACGGGTGAAGGCAACCGGGTGGAGTAAATGGAGAGGCTAGGTGAGCCATAGAGGGTGTATGGTGGACAGGTGCGTAGGATGACTAGGAGAAGGTGCAATTGAGTTGGGCATCCGTGTGGTGGGTCGTGCGAGGCGTGCGGAGGGCACACCCACCGAACGAAAGTTATACCAAACGTTTGGGAAAGTTGAAGTAACAAAGTAGGGTGTTCGTTTGGAGGACCATGTGAGGCATGCAAAGAGTGCACCCGCCGAACAACGGGCAGGCCGAATTGTGGAATGAGTTGGCGATTAGTTGAGGGTGACTTAAGGTTTGGTGTGCCATGCACCGGGTGACACAAAATGAATTGTGGGTTGGTGAATGAAGGTGCAACGAGGATGTGCGGAGGGCACCCAAGGTGGGTAACACGGGCACAACAAGCGCGCTCGAGTTGGGAAGATGACACTAGACATGCAATGAGTGAACAAAGAGCTGGGCAAGTCATGCAACGACCGTTGAGAGGTGCTGACGAGCTAGACAACCGAGTTTTCCGAAGTTGTGAAAATTTGGCTAAGTGAAAATTTGGGGTTTTCTCCAAGATTTAACTTGTGTTGTGAAAATTGAAGATTATATGTATTAATATATGTGCAGTTTGACATCAGGGAGTTTCCCCTCCCTTTATACTATTGTGCAATTGTCCTTGTTATTGCTGTTTACGATGAATGTTCATGGTTTTCATTGTGTATAAAGGATAAACTAACACTTGGCAACGAAAAATAAACTAATTACGAATGTTAGGCATAGTACAAGATCATAAGTATTGGTGAAAAGAAAGTGATCGGTGATGCCACACCTCACTATAGTGAGGTTGGAAGATTATAGCTAGCGTAAGGGTGGTAATCCTCCAACGTGTGAGTGAGATGAGCTTCCTTCACTTGCACCTTAACAAAACTTTAAAATAATTTCAATTTCAATTTGACTACTTTTATTTATAAAATAATATTTAATATAAATATCTAATGTGATATAGATTAAATACATAGTATTTAGGCTTAATCTAGCTTATACAAAAAAAATTCCTTTTTCACATGATGGCAATATAATTTCAATAGTTTTTTAGTTGTTTAAAATATACTTATGAATGTATAAATGGATTGAACACCCTTGAAAATCCTTAGTACACTCAAATTCTACACATCAAACAATTAAAACTCAAGTTTTTAAAAAGTTGTAGTGTGACCACATTTTTTTTTGCCGTGAAAATCATGAAATTTCTCGCAATATTTTAATAAAATCAACCACATATTTTTGTAAATCAAGGTTACAACTATCAAACATCTATCCAAGTTACACTTGTGAGACTTCAATATTTTGGGTGCAGAAAAGGTTTTTGATTGTGTTGAATCTATTTCCACCATCAAACACATGATTCAAACATTGCTACTTGCAATATTTCTTTAATTTTTTTTGGGGTCCTCCCAATTCATCTACTATGCCTTTTAAAAATCTCTCTAGGATTTTGACTAAACCTAACTAGAAATAGGAGTTGTCTTTAGTGTTATTTTTTGGACTTTCCATCAGGTGGAAAATTTTGAGGTGAAATCTTGATTTTTGTTATTTAAACTAGCTTTTTTACTATATATATGGATTCAACACCCTTCAAAACCCCTACCGCACTTTGATTGCATAGGATTACCCATCAAGCTTGTGATCTCAATAAATTCCTGTTGGATTTTAAAGAAATTTCACTGGAAAACCAACAGTAAAAACTTCCAAAAAGTCACAC
>APFE030955983.1:0-15123 GCA_000404065.3 Pinus taeda | reverse complement strand
TCCCGAGCAGAGGCCCTAACTACTCTGAGCCTCTTCCTCTGTAAGCAGGATGGATATGGTAGCTATGATGACTGGTTGGTTCAATGTGCTCCTGAAGTGGAAGAGCGTGGTGTGGGGGGACGGCCGCCTTGGCAGGGGGAAGGGAGCCAAGCGAAGTCACCCAAGCCCACTTCTTGTGTTAGGATAATGGGGATTATCTATTTTGGAGGAGGGAGAGCTCGAGGAGTTGCACTTTTTGGCTTGCTGACGGGCGCTTCCCCCTCTCAAGCCTCCTCTTCTGCTGATGAGCATATGTCTTACCATGATGGAGCAGGTGAATGAGCGAACGCGCCGGCGTAAATAGAGGAGAGCGTGAGCGAACAGAGGTCGCGTCTTGGAAACATGACAGAGCTTGACCCTCTCCCAGAACCCACCGTCTTCCAACCAGAGGTGGCGCGTCGCAGCAACACGACGGAGCTCAACCCTCTCCCAGAACCCCCCGTCTTCCAACCAGCAGTGCTTGGAAAGCCCTCTGTAATTGCGATTGCTGTCTCGTTTTTTATCAAAAATATTTGCGCCTTGGCTATCCTCTGCCATAACTGCTACATTCAATGCAGCCGAAGGCCAACTATCCCAATCGCAAGCGGCGACGATCATTTTGTCCTCGGCTCGCTTGTTTCGTCCAGGTTCCCATCGCGTGAGGCCACGTGATGGCTTTTGTGACCGAATGAAGCCTTTCATATTGCTGGCCATGTGGTTTGGGGTTGGCAGGTGTCAGTCGACCCTGCGCCACCCCTGTCCCATCCACCTAGAGCCCCATTGAAACACCCGCATCCGGGGAATTTGCTTCCTTTTGGAGCAGATTGATACATTCCTGTTTTTGCTCATGATTCTGAATGATGTTGAGGCTTCCTGCAAGGAGGGATTTCTTGTGTTCAACTCCCAAATTGGCAAGGAGATCTGCTACCTTATTGCTTTCCCTTCTAACATGTTTGAAAATGATTTCTTTGTTGTTGTTGAGGGTGTTTTCTATAGCTTCCAACCTTGCCTCTAGATGCCAACTAGTTGAGATCTTGTCTGCATGAGCCCCATTGAGAAGTTGTGTAGCCATGTTAATAAGCAGTTGGGAGTCTCCTTCAATTTCCAAAGGCTGGAAATCATGGTTTTGAGCTAGGAGAATTCCTTGCCAGAGACCCTCTAGCTCCGCCAAATTATTAGTGTCCCATCCTATATTGCCGAGGTCTATTAGAAGAGGAGAGCCCTTGTAATCCCTGAAGATGCTACTGAATCCTGCTTTCCCTGGGTTCCCCTTAAATTCTCCATCAAAGTTGAGTTTGAATCGTTGCTTTGGTGGGGGTTGCGATTGGTGAGCACGATCTTTGGTGTTTCCTTTGGATTTGCCTTCTGTGCTTCCCCGGGGTAGTTGGAAGTTCCAGTTGTCCCATATTGTTTGTTCTGTGGCTTGCGCAGGAAAGTCATCCAGAAGCCAAGCTTTGAGGGCCAAAGTTTCTTTTAGATTCGTGACGAGCTTTTCCCAAATAATTTCTGATGGAGTGTACTGGTTTTTAAAGATGCGCTTGTTCCTTTCTTTCCATACTGTCCAGGTGAAGAGGCCCGGGATGATTCTCCAGAGGAAATTTAGGAGTGTGCTTTTATAAGGGCTTTGGTGCCAGAGGTGAATCGAATTGATGATGTCTTCAGATGGTCGACAATTTCTCTGGCATCTGAAGCTGCCTTTTTCCCAAAGCATGTTGGCTAGGGGGAAGGAGTCCAGAAGATGTTGTATGGTTTCCTCATGCATACAACAATTGGGTCACATAGATGGCCCCTATATTTTCCTTTTTCTTAAGTTGTTCCAGGTTAGGATTTTCCTATGCCCGGTGAGCCATAAGAAAGTTGAGACTTTTGGCCAAATACCTGGTGTCCATATCCATCCCCAGATGGGATCTGGGGGTGTGTCATCTTGACTCTGGATTTTGTAGGCTTCTTTTGTGGTGAAGGATCCTCGTGGGGTGTATCCCCATCTTAATAAGTCTTCCCCGTCATTGTATCTAAGTATTCGTTTTTGGAGCTCTGTTTCCAGGTTTTCTCTTATCTGGATAGGAATGTTTCTTAATAGTTCTTCTAGTCGTTTCCATTGCCTATATCCTTGATTGATCTCCTGTGACCATTACTCATTTACCTTCTCCTTTTGTTGTTCCTCCCAGTCATTACTGGGCTGAATATTGAGAACCCTGTCAAGTCTGGGAAGTTGATTCCAGGTGTCTGTCCAGAAACGAGCTCTGTTGCCTCCTCTAATTTCCCTAAAGCTATGTTGTTGGATGAGGGCGGAGTGTTGACTGGCCGCATTCCACATTAGCGATCCTTTCTCTGCATGGGTGAATCTGATCAGCTCCTCCTCTGGTCTGTGATTATCATACTTGGCTCACCAGATGATGCCCCAGGGCTTGTTTGGTGTTGTGAGCCATTGCCACCAAATTCGTGCTCCCATTATTTCATTGCTTTGGCCAGGGTCCCTGAGGCCTAGTTGTCCCTTCTCTTTGGGTTTGCATGTGGTATTCCAATTGATAAGGGCCCACTTACCATTGGTGCCATGTGATCCTCATAGGAAATTGCGTTGAATATCTCTAATTCTTTTGAGATCCCATTTTGGCACTGCCAAGATAGAAAAGAGATAGAGGGGCATTGCTCGAAGCACTGCTTTGATAAGGATGACCTGACTAGCTATGTTCAAAGCTATGAAGGTCCAAGAGGAAAGGCAGGATTCCAGCTTCTCAATGAGTTTATGCCAAGAGGCATTCTTGATGGCTGAATCAATGAGAGGGGTACCCAGGTAATTAGAGGGAAGGGTAGCAATGTTAAATCCCAGGATGTGGGCTACGGCTCGTTGAATGATGGGAGGCATGTGCAAGAAAAAGATTTGAGATTTTGCTTGGTTGATACTGGTGCCCGAGGCTTCCGAGAAGTCCTTCAGGAGGGTCTTGAAGATGGAGGCTTCTTGAACTGATGGGTATCCAAAGAGCATATTGTCATCTATGAATTGCTGATGGGTGGTAGCAGGGGTGTTGTGAATAGAAATTCCTTTCAGCATCTGAGAATGAAGGGCCTGCTTGATGAGTCTGCCCAACCCTTCTGCCATTATTACAAAAAGGAAGGGAGATAGGGGATCCCCTTGTCTGATCCCTGTGGAGGGGCTGAAAGGTCAAGAGGGGATGCCATTGATGAGGATGGAAAAGAAAGTAGAGGAGATTAAGCTGTGAACCCATCGCACCCACATAGGATCGAAGCCAAAGGCTTTTAGCATTTTTTGGATATAGGTCCAACTTAATTTGTCAAAAGCTTTGGATAGATCAATCTTAAGGATCATACCTACCTGATTGGAAATCTTAAGGGAGTGTATGATTTCATGAGTGAGGATGATGTTGTCCATTATTTGTCTGCCCTCAACATACCCAGCTTGTTCCGGCGATATGAGTAGGGGTAACAGGGGCTTTAACTTGTTTGCAATGACCTTGGAGATGACCTTGTAGATGACGTTACAGAGAGAAATTGGGTGATATTTTTCCGGTGTGGTTGCGCCTTCTTCTTTGGGTATGAGAGCTATGAAGGTTGAGTTGAGTGCCGGTAGCAACCAATGAAGAGATCGAGATTCCTCAACGACTAGCCAAACTTCTTCTCTAATGAGTTCCCAGAATGAGTGGAAGAAGGTGGTTGAAAAGCCATCCGGCCCCAGAGCTTTGCCCTCCTTAAGTTGTTTCATGACAAGATCAACCTCCTCTGGCTGGACAAGTTTGAGGAGGAGTTGATTATGGTCCTCTGTGATGACTTTCAGGATATGTTGAGTAATATTTTCTATAGCTCTGCTTCTGTCAATTTGGGGTTCTTGAAGAACATCCTGGAAGTACTTGACTAACTCTTGTTCTATTTTAGTGTAATCCTCCACACTTTCCCCTCCTTGTTTTTGGAGGAAGGAGATGGTGTTGTGCATTCTTCTTTGTATCGTAGTCCTATGGAAGAATTTGGTATTTCTCTCTCCTTCTTTTAGCCATCTGATTCTGGATTTTTGCTTCCATAGGATTTCTTCCTGCTTGTTTCTCTCCTCCAATCTTTTTGGTATGTCTTTTTCCTTTTCCATGGTTTCTTCTTTGTACCCCTCGGTTATTATCTGCTGCTGGAGCTCCTTCCTTTCCATGTTGAGGTTTTGTTGAGCCTGAAAGATATTAACAAAAGTTTCTTTATTGCAAGTCTTTATTTGAGCTTTCAAATATTTAAGTTTCTGTTGGAGTTGAAACATTCTTGATCCTTCCGGGTCTATGAATTTATTCCAGGCGTTATTGATGAAGTCTTTGAAAGCGGGATGGTATAACCAGCATGCCTCAAATCTGAATGGGCGTTTGGTAACATTGCCTGGTCGCTACCATTGAAGTGCTATGGGCCAGTGATCCAAGCCAGAGTGAGGGAGGATAAGTGCTGAGAGATCTACCCCTAAATGAATGACGCTATCCGAGATGAGGAATAGGTAGAGCTTCGATGCTATTTGGTACCTCCCAGTTCTGCGATTGCTCCAAGTGTGAACGCCATTGGGAGTTTGCAAGCTGATGAGCGAATTGTTGTGGATGAAATCTTTGAAGTGAGTCGACTCCTGATCCATCTTGGCCCATCGACCTCTCTTTCCCTCTAATTTGGTAATCATGTTGAAATATCCGCCTATGAGCCAGAGCGAATACTCTCTATTGGAGTTGAGGTTAGCTATGGTATCTAGGAGAGCAGTTTTATTGGGTACTTCCTTCGGGAAGTAGACATTGGTCATATGTCCATGAATGTTGGTTCCAATAATGTAAAATGTTGTCTGGATGAGATTGTGAGTAGCTTGGAGATTTCACAACGATATTTTTTGGGTATTCTAGGCAATCGCTAAGCCTTGAGAGGCGCCTGAAGCATCCACTGCCACTGTGTTGCATCCTGGCCAGGCTTTTGTGAGGATGCTTTCCAGGGTACTGCTGTTGCACTTTGTTTCCTACAAGAAAAAGATATGGGGTTGTTCTTGCCTTATCATACTTCTGATCATTCTGAGTTTCCCAGGGCTATTGAACCCTCTTACATTCCATGAGATGAGCTTCATTGATCACCGTGTGGAGTGGGCCTGTAGTACTTTGTCAGTTTTTCATATCGGCCAGAGTCGACCAAGATTTTGCCTACTGCTATAGTTCGCTAGAGAACAGTTTTTCCTCTCTTTTTGGAATCCTTTGGGAGGAGATTGCCATCCATTGACTACTTGGTTGTATACCTAATTGTTGTTGATGATATGCTCTGGAGATAATTGTTTCTAGAGTACTGAGCTGGTGTTCTTGTATTTTGTCATACTCCTTTTTTCTGTAGGCTTGCTCCAATCCAAAGATGTCTAGCCCTTTTAGATCTATGCTCTCTATTCTTCCTCCATATGTTGCACCTGACTGTTGTCCTCAGTGATGAGCACAAGCTACCAGGCCTGATATTGCAGGTTGTCCATCTCCATGGCTTTGGAGGTTCCTTCTAGGTGATCAGGGATTTCTTCGTGGATTTCGCTTGATTTAGTGGTGGTTCCCTCCACTTCCATTTCCTTTCCACTACCCTTTTGTTCTGTTTGGCTTTCTTTAATGTTCGCAGCTTTGTCTCTAGGGAGACTAGAAGTAGGAGAGGATTGCGGAGGGGAAATAGTCGGATTGGAGGCTTTAGGCAAGGAGTTGTTTTTCATGCTGGGGGAAGGCTCTGCTGTGGCTTGAGCGATAATCTCGAAGCTATTGCTTGTTGAAGGGATAGAGGTCATTTCTTTCAGGGGGTTTTTCCCGGATGAGGGCTTTTTATGCGCTCTCTTACGGCTGGGGACTTTGGTGAAACCTTCTTGGGCATGCGTATCAGAGGAGTCGGGGTCAGATGCTTTTTGATTCAGTGGGCAGTCCCTGAAGAGATGCCCATGAGCGTGACATTTTATACATTGAAAAGGAACATGTTCATAGTCTAGGGGTTGAATCCATTCATAATCTTCATGAGGGAGACTTACCGAATCCGGGATGGCGTTATCCAGGCGCATGAAGATGCAGATGCGGGCATAGGATGTGTATCTTTGGAGCTTTGTTTCTTCAGCTGCTTTGATGTATTCCCCCAGTCCCTTTCCAATTCTCTTTAGTGATCCTTCATTCCAGTATTCCTCTGTCAGTGAGTACATTCTAATCCACACTGGAGCTGAGGAGAGATCTTCCTTGTCTTGATTAAATCTAGCTACCCAGTCCCTTAGATATAATCCTGTTGAGTTAAAAAAGTATGGCCCTTCATCCATGATTCTAAACTTGTCTTCAAGGCACAGGAATATCACTATGAAGAATCCCTTCGGCCCTAGCTGTAGAGTTATGTGGCCTTTGGGTTTCCATTTGGCCGCTATCCAACCATATAAAGCTTTCTCTGTTGGCTAGAAGCCAATAAATTTTCCTATGAGCACATGATCTTTCACGTATTGGATTCTTTCATTGATCTCCTGGCTGGGCAGTTCTATTTTGGGTCTTTCAGCTGCTATTGGCTTGCATGTGCTTGAAGTGGCTGTGGTTTTTTCGCCTATCTTTGCTTTCCCTTGCGGCATTTCTCGGCGATTGTCAGCCTGATCATCCGTAGTTTTGGACTTTTGCTACTGTGTCTCCGTTATGATTTCCCCGTCGGTATGGATCGAGCCGAAGAGTTAGGGGAGGGCATGGCGGCCCCCCCTGCTCAATTACCACGTGATTCATTGATCGGCCTGCTTCTCTCTGGCAGGTTCAGGATTGCAGGGCTTCGGTTGCAGCTCTGTCGAATGTCTGCACCATTGCAGAGGCTCACCAGCATAACCCTAGTTTCCCAAAAATTGAAACTTTCCAGGAGTGAATAAGTATTTATATTGTTATGAGATGCATAAAAAAAAGTTGCTCATAGTAAACTGTACACATACCTCTCTTTGGTTCATTTATACTCCAAGTGCACATGCATCATTTAATCTTGTTCTTATGTGATGACCACTTTATGCAGAATAAGCTTATTAAGTAGACGAAGTTTAAAGTTTCATCAAAACTAACATTGGACGTGCAAATTTCATGATTAGTCGCATAAACGGACATGCTAGAAGCTCTCAAGAAAGACATCAAACAATAGGGCATTCAACATCCTGTTGCCTTAAGACAATATCCACTAATCCTCCCCTTAACCATTGGAAAACCTTGCACTGAACGTCTGAAGATATAAGGGCAGGGTGCAGTTCCTTAGAAGAAGTCAAGTAGTGCTTCATCCTTTCATCTCTTTCTTCAAAAGAGAGGGTCACCATAACATCAACCCCTATACAAGCTTGGTTTCTTCTATAAAGTTATATGTGACTCCCTATTAGATCCACCATATCTCAGATGAGTAAGTCAATGAGGTTGATAGGTTTCAGCCATTGACATACTTCCCCAAGTACATCATTGATTAATAAACAAATCTGATCAAGAAATTCTTGATCTAGAGTAATTGACAAATACCACATATTTGTAATAAAATCTTGTACAATATTCCTTGTAAACTCCTCCATTGTTGTTGCAATGATTGGAGAATCAATCTTCGTCTTCCATTTCTTTGAGACCGGTGGAGGAAAAATAAGCTGATCAATATGAGATTCTTGTTTATGGTGAAAGTGAGAAATAGGAGACTCATGATGAATAGGAACCCTCCTCTAAAACTCTACTTCCAAGGAAAAATATCTAAGCACTCAAATTATAAGAATTGATAGTGGAATGTTGAAAAAAAATGAATTGCTTGTCAGTGATAGAAATTTGTAAAATACATTGATAAATATGGCATACAAAAATCAAGATTTATGTATTCTCCTCATTGAAAACATAATTATTTCCATGTTTTTATTATGATTATAAACATTATTAGTAAAATTTCTAGTTACAAACAGGAAATAAACCTTCTTCTTTCATAGGATACATTGCACTTATGCATAATTAATCTAAACATCGTAATTTTACTATGATATTGATGCAATCCACCAACAAGGTTTCACATTACACCAAAAAGTTGAATTTATAATTTGTTTATACCCCTCATTTAATCGAGTGTTTAATCATCAACTTGCAGAACAATCCTGAAGAAATATTTTTGTGGAACTTTTAGAAAAAGTTTAATAAGGGTTAGAAAATCCTTGAGGCTACCTGAGCATGTGGGCACACACATATTCCTAGAAAAATTATTCATTTGACAATAGGATGTGGTCACATCATTCATATTCTCCTTATGGTGGCAACACTCACTTGATATTACCAACCACTTCTCTAGTTGCAGGCTGACCAGAATGCTCTGACATGCGGTCAAGCTATATTAAACCACATTTTATCATTCCAATGAAGGTGCAACCCGTAATACCCAAGGTAACTCACGCAATCGCTACAATCACTATTTAGAACGATCTTACCCCCTCAAATTATATGTGTTGTCTCTCTCCCTACCCCAGGGGTGTGATAAAGTTATCGAGCAACTGGATAATCATTATTCGATGGTTATGTCCCTTATGGAAACATCTATAGCTCAGTGAATAAGGTGAGAAGACTAAGTGATACTAAAAAGAAACATTAGTCTTGTTGATCCAATCTTTAGCAGAAAGGAAAAAATATAGTTGTGAGTGTTGTCATCGGGATAAGTCTTATCCAACCAGCTGCTTTAAGGCAAATTGATCAGCAAATTCTCCCAAGCATTTCCACATTAGTGGATAATGTAACCAAGAAAAATGATTTTGGACCGAAAGGAAAAATCCTCCTCAAGGTGATTTTAAGGCAACTTGAACCTCTCTGGATCAGTAGCCAAAGAAAAAATTGATATTGCAAATCGGAAAGAAACCCATTGATCTTCAACAAGATGTTCTCTGTTATTGTAATTGGAATGTACTACCCATAAAACAGGCTTCTAAAGCTACCATAACCAATTTACATTCAATTATAAAGAAATATATAAATAAAAATAGCACATGAAGAAACAACATCGCAATATCAATGGTAACAGGAAGAAAAAAAAGTTTCCTTGGTGTTTATGCACATGACATCTTTCTTATCAATTTCCTGCCTGCATCAGATTTTTCATTTCCAAAGAATTTCAATAGTCATTATCAACAAAAAAAACTTCTAAAATTTCTAGATATGGTCATCTTGGGGGGTAAAGTAGAAAGTCCATTGTTTGGCTAGTGGCCAGGCATTCATGAGGAGTTCTTCGGTCTCTCATACTTGTGCCCTTCCTTTCCACTGTCTGTGGTACACAACGTACTGACTATTGTCCCATCCTCCATATCCACAATGCTACCATAATTTATTCATTCTTATTGTCCTCACCATCCATAACAATTAAATGAGATATGGTATTGACTCACGTCCTTTGGTAGGGTTGGCAATGCTGGAGCCAGGTGGCCATGGATCCTACTGATAATTATTATGGTGAGTGCTATAGAGCATAAAATTCATCATCGACTCTGCCTTGTAGGTGCCTATGGTTTCTCATTTACTTGGCTCCCTTGATTATCATACAATTCCTACGGACTTTTACAACTAGGCAAGGTGAATGCCACGACTAACCACTTAATTTTTCAATTTTCTCTAGGAAATAGGCAACCAAAGATTTTAATTTTTTTGGATGCTAATTCTTGAAAAGGAAGGACCAAACAAAGTACAAGCAAGAGTTTAATTGTTTATAATTTAAAAATATTTCATCAAAGTTTGGCGATCTTGGAAGCCTTAATGACAGGATTGGCCCTAGTGATTGCCTCATGACCAGTGACCTCAAAAGGCTGACTCATTTATGATACGAGAAACACTAGTTAGGGTAGGGTTTTCTTTGGTAGGAGACCATAGAGAGGAAGCAGATGATCACGCAACATCCAACTGGGTTGACGAGGTTACAACTATAGAAAATTGTGCATGGCTTTGAAAGTATCTAACCTGAAAGGGAAACTCCTCCTCCATTTAAGAACTCTTGAAAATAACTATTCAAACTACAACTCATTCATATCTCATAGAGGTGGATTCACCCATAGGCTGAAATTTTTGAACTTAGAGATCTAATACCATTTCTCACATACCCCCTGGGCACAATACTACCAATTCCCTACTATGCTCTATTGGATCCATGATGTGGGCTTGTAGGTTTAATTAATAACCTTAGACTTCAAAACAACCCTTATAAATACATTACAACTCGGAGAAAAGAATCAATCATGTGCATTTAACATAATAAAATTTCGTTCATTCAGATTTCATTCCTTTGATGACCCAACACAAGAATTAATGGAGTGTTATCATGAATACAATGTAACTAGCATTGCCGTATGATCATAGTCCTACTGGCATAATCAAAAGTGTTGCTGACATATATCTTATGAAATATCAACATATAGCTAAAACAAGCCCCATGATGCATAATGCATAGCATAAACAACTTGAATCATAGGCTATACAATTTCACACCTTGAAAACATAATTATTCCTCATAGTTGTCTCATGCATTAATATTCACCACCTTAAAAACAAAGATAGCACATAAGTTTAAATATGTGACAACATAAAGAGTAAGGGGTTACATATAGTACATTCAAGCAATTGAATCAAACTAGAGTAGAAAAGAGAACGTAACTTGGAAAATTGAGCACCACTTTCCAACCTAGAACTCACTTCCTCTAGTTCACCCCCGAGTTGAGAGTTATTTCCATGGATCAAATTCCTCTTGTTGATCTATTCAATGGGTATTTAATACCGTCTTTCATGATATGGTTTCCATTAGCAGCATCCTGCTTTTGTGGATATTTTTAATCCATTTCCCTACGCTTTTCCTAGAAAAACTGGCCTTTCTCTCCTGCGAGGCTTTTCCTCATAAAAGCTTGCCTTTCTCTCCCGCGAGGCTTTTATGTTTTTCTTAACTTAGCATCTCTCTCCACCTAGGTAGCTTAATGGATATTTATCTCCAATCCATTAATTGTATCTATAATTGAATCTAAAAGCTTTATCATGAAAGAATATCCATTCCCATTCACCACGGGATTCCTTTTGGCAAGAATCTCATCTCTTGGTGTCTCGTTTTCCAAGTGATTATCTTTATTTATTTAATAATAAAGTATTTAGTTTCATTGTTACATCTGAGACCTAGATTTTCTTAGCTTATGTTAGTAGACTGTTACATACAATGGAGTGATTTTACAATAAAACATTATAGTAATCACAAACTCCCATCTATTATTCCTTCAAAATGGTTACTAATATAACACTCATTCTTTGCTTTTTGTTTCTTTCAAGCCACCACTGTGTAATTTCTTGCTACTCCACTTCCTTCAAATATGCGAACACTTGATATACCATTGTGCTAATGGATTTCTCCATTTTTTTATTAGATGGATACAAGTTAAATTCCATTCCATCATTTTCAAAAATAATAGGTATTGCTTTTCCCATTATGTAAAACACTTTGATCAAATTGCTATGGCTCCCCAACAAAATGTAGCAAGAATACTTGCACAAAACATCACATACAATTATATCATTATAACCTTCAATGTTAAAATTAACCAGTATTACTTCCTCATAGTAACCCTATGTCCATTTTGTAAACATAACTACCAAACGCCTACCCGAACCCCATTGCTTAAATACTATATAAATGCATCAGACAACCTTCCTTGAATAAGGTCCATTGAATAGCTAGTTATATTCATTCATTATTAAATGTTTCTATTCATAATAAGACACAAATTAGTTAGTTGACCTTCATAATAAGTGAGCTCATTTGTTAAAATTATCTATGAATAACTATAATTGAGTAAAAGTTTATATGATCTTGTTCCAATAATTATTAATGTATTTGGAGATTTTCTCTTGGATGTTGCCCCTGTTGGATACCTATACCAATAGGTTTCATATTTTATGATTGGCAAATCCAAATGCCAAATATGCTCTGCTTTGCTTACACAAAGATCCCATATTTCCAAGGAAAGGCAAGGTGTGTACATGCCTTCAGGTTTATTAAATTTTAATGGATGGTCCAACAGTCTAATCTGGATCATGCCATGTTTCAATTTTCTATTGTAGAATAGAGAAAGAAGTCTGTCTAAAACTGTTTAATCTTGGCAGATCAGTAGTTAGGCAGAGAAAGCTAAGGTTCCCAACTGCTTAATCTGGGGCCTTGGAAGAAATAAGGGTAGTTTTAGATAGGCAATCAAAAAGGAAAAGCCAATGGAAAAGAAAAGGCACATAAGGGTCTGCAAGTCCAAGTGCACCCTCCAAGAAGAAATAAAAAATGCTAGGCAAATAGATGGGTAGGTAGATGGGGTTGCAGAAGTGGTGGTCCTGTCAAGCTAAATCATGCTGGTCAATACAAGGAAAGCAACACAATGGAGCATGTCTAACTTCCCCAGTTTCCCTCAAAAAATCATTTCTTACTAACACCCCCGAGGGCCCTGAGATCTACTCAGGTTTCCAGTTCCACTCCATTACATCACAAACCACTTGGTCAAACCATGGAGTTCAAGCATGAAAAGAAGCCACATTTCTTGTGAAAAAGCATCCATTTTTCATTATTTTCATTTATCCTCAATATCCTAAGTTAAGTTTCATTTTAACTTTGCTTCACCCCTTCATTCACCTCACAAACCATATTAACCACTAACCTATTATTAGGCTCCCTAACTTCTCGCTCCCCCAAGTGCTATAGCCATATCCCCTCCTTGGGAAATATTAACCCCTCAAGGGTTAGTATTAGCCCTTAAACCTCCTAAAAAACTATGGGTTTGACTTAAAACTATGGTTAAGAGGCAAAAATTCATTTCCCCGCCCTCATTTACCCTTTATTCCCTTTTCTCCGCCCTAAACCCTTTATTATAAAGTTATTGGAATCTAAAAATTTTAAATAAAAGCGCATTTGAAACCCCCAAAACCCATAAAACTAAGGTTTAAACCCACCCCGCGGCCCGTGTATTAAACATACTTTAATCTATCGGGAGGGTCCCCCGCTATTAACGTGGCGTCATATCCCATTCACCGCCAACCGTCAGATCATCCACCCCACCCATCCTACAGTGGGCGGTCGATCCTCCTATAGAGCTGCCCGACCTTTTGCGTCCGGGGGATGGGCGGTATTGCCGCCGTACCCCTGCCACGCGTCAGGCGCTGGGGGTTGTTCGCTGCCCCCCCCCTCCAAACCACTTACTGCCTAAGAGCCTGCCGGGGAGACCGCTTACTGCCCTACCCCCCACGCTGACGTCACGCCCCCGTCAGCGTGACGTCACCCCACTTTGTCGCCACCATGCCTCCACGTCACCCCTGCCCTCCACATCGCCCTATCCACCCGGCCACTATGTCAGTGCCACCTGGGCACCCACGTCACCTACCACGTCACCTTGTCCGTACCTGGGCCCATGATGACGTCAGCATGGCATCATCACCAAAAGGTGCCAATATGCCAAAAATGCATAAAAAGGCGTAAAAAACCATTATTTTGCATTATTGTTTACAAACGCCTAGAGCTCCTCTGAAAGCGAATTTCAACTTCCAACGGTCGAAAAGAAAAAGTAATCCGCCAAAGTTGCTGCCACCTCCATTGTCAACCCAACCACCTGCAATTCAGCCAGTTCGACCGGTGCAAACACCTCGTACGCCATAAAAACCAGGTATTTTGCCGCAGGCACCCTCTTGTCCACTGTTCTCCATATAATCCTGTTTTCCTGCATAAGCAATTCAGTTTAAGGACCCACATTGTTGAAATTCACCTCTAAAATCTACCTAAGAAACCTCTTAAACCCCTGCGCGAAGAAAGCCGCAAGGAAACCCGTGACCCGCGGTCAAATTTACCATTTTTTCACAAGAAACAACTAAGAAAGCCAAGCTACAGGCTAGAAGAACTGAATTGACATTTCCCTCACCTCTGCTAAAGCACTCCTGTGCAAATAACCAGCTCAAAAACACTCTGCTTCCTCAAAATAGAGTGCCCCACAGATTTATTAAGCCTGTGACAGCCTCCTTGAACTGCCAAAACTGCTCACTGCAAACAGAGAGCAGTAAGCCATTCCTCAGCACTCACATCAAGCTTGAAACACAGTAAACCACCAGCAAGACCAAGACAATGGCCACTCAAGCTGCTCTGGATGTTTTTCCTATAAATCCACCCAACAGAGAGCTAGAAGCTATACCATTGGTGGACAGTGATGCCCTCATCACAGACTTTGTGGCAGAGAGAAACCATTTGCAGAAATATTGCCAATTAAGAAATAGTACCTTGGACAGCAGTGACCTGTATGGGGTCTGGCAATCTAATCTACCCACCTACTTTCTGCCTTTTGTCAACATTTTCCCTGAAATCATCCACCTATGTGCAGAGAACTATGACCAGAAACTCAGGGCTGTGAAGTCTCCATCTGGGAGCATCCTCTTCTATATAACTCCAAACTCCATCAACCAGATGCTCAACTACAAACAGACCCAGTTGCTATACCCCTTCTCCATGAACTATCTGCTAGATGAGGGCTCCAAACTCTCTAGCACAGACATTGCTGCCATAGCCAAGAAATTCATGAAGGCAGACTGCCAACCTTCTAGGCCACCTCCTTTCTCCTATGCAGATTTCAATGAAGTTGGCAAGCTACTGGTAGATATGCTGACCTCTGTGTTGGGGTTCACCACAAACAAACATGTTGATCTAACTGTGCTGGTCATGCTCTCTGCATACAGCCTTATGAAGCCCCTGCTATGAAGTACAATTATGCCAAGTACATTGCCAATAAGATACATGATCAATTGACAAGGCTGGACAGGGAGGCAATATTCAAATATTCCTCATACATCTATCACTTATTCTTGTACTACCAGACAAATTGCTTCAGTTGCTCAATCAAGAAGCTA
Organism: Pinus taeda; assembly: GCA_000404065.3. NCBI lineage: Eukaryota > Viridiplantae > Streptophyta > Pinopsida > Pinales > Pinaceae > Pinus > Pinus taeda. The sequence goes on along the minus strand of APFE030955983.1, from coordinate 241 downwards.
GACTCACAGGGTGAGAGAAGGTCTGTGATCTTCTGGTCTTCAGTCTTCCACCAAGTACAGAATTCCCCTTACTCATATTGCGAATGCATTGATCAGTTTGTGTATCCAGTCACATGCCTCTTGAGGAGGACTCCTCCTATCATATTGTCCAAGGATATGCAGAAAATATTGCAGCTATCCAGAAGCTACAAAATTGGTGATTGGTACTTGTACCAGAACCACACTGTAATCAGAATTTATG
>APFE030955967.1:26425-75500 GCA_000404065.3 Pinus taeda | reverse complement strand
TAATTTAGAAGGAAAGCATAGAGAAAAAGCAGGAATTGAGGGCAGAGCACGGCTAAGTGACATCTGAACTATTCTTTCTTCCTGCAAGTTTAGATCATGACACAGATACGATATAGCAAACATAGCAACTGTAGAAAGAGATGAGGAAAACTTATTAGTCCATGAAGAAGCACGAGAATTCTGTAATCTTATTCTTCAGCCATCGAATCCACATTTAGATAGTCCAAACACAAATGTTCCAGCAAGCTCTGTTTATTAAATCCCCTAGAGCGTACACAGCAAGTCTCAAAATCATATTATCGATCAAACACCTCTCACCCTTTGAACAACGAACATCGTTGTTTAAATAGGCAATATTTACATGCTGGCCCTTGAGCCACTATCAAGTTAAAAGAAAATCACTGAAAACATATCTAACAAAATAGATCCTAAAGATATCTGTAGCAATAAAGTTTTTAAATGCTAAGTTGTGCTGGTAATGAATGCATAAAATACCAGGTGTTCTGGGGCAGCTGGCAACTAAAGTTATGCAAGTGAAGGCTGCGTATGAGAGAGCAGCCTCAAAATGGTTGAACGGTGGTCCTAGAGCTATGCGCTGGCCTCATGGCCATAATTCTGTAATTACTGCGCATGGACTCCTTTGTCGATATTGTTTAGGTGGTTCAATAGATTTAAAAAAAAAAAAAATTTCGCCTTTTGAGATTGTGCCGGTGGCTGTCCTAGGATCTTGATAAAAGTATAAGCCGCTTAACAGCACCCCAACATCTAGTTCCCCTGTTCTAGGATTTTCAATCCACCCTTCTCCCTTATGAGCTGGATAACCATGAATAGCCCATTCTGGATGTGGTAATAATTGAACCAGTTCTTGTGCCTGAGGATTACTATATGGATCACAAAGATCAAAAGGTGCGTCAAGATATTTCGCATTGCCCGGTGCGCAGTACAAATGATAAGCAGAGTATGGAAAATGAGCTGTATCATTTCTGACTTTGCTACCATCGGAATTGATGTGATAAGGTGGACAATCAGCAAGTTTATCAGGTCTACACCAGCTCATCACCTCAGGATTTATGATCATCTCACTGTATCTAGTAACATCTGTTTCAACCTCACCATCACATGGCTGTCCATCATTCTTCCAGCAGCTACCGATATCAATCAAATAAAACTAGCTATTTGAACCACCTCCGTGTATGACATTGAGTGTCAATCTTGCATTTGGGGACTCTCGCAACTTCAACATCATCCCACGAGTGTCGTAATGATATCCCCCAGAACATCCTTCGGTGGCATCACCACGCAAATACAGCATCAACCAAGGATATTTCTTGGGCGTTTTCAATTTATGGGAAAATATCCATCTACCTGTGCTAGCTTGCTTTTCCCAAATCCTTTCACACATTTTTTTACATTATCCAGGGATGAGAAGTTTTTCGTCCTCAACATGGGGGCAAACAAAGTCTAAATGGTCGAATGAATATCAGCTCCGGTGCGAATATCATCTCTTAGGCTTGCTAAGAATGGCGTTCCGTAAGGCTTAACAACCCCGAATACTGAGAAGGCCAAAACCAAATGCACTGCGTATCCTGATGAAGTTCCCTTTGTTTACACTTCGTCCAAGATTTTGCTTGGTGGCAACGGATCAACAATCATTGAAATGCTTGGAAACAAAGGATTGGCTTTGATCTTCTTGGCCACCTGGGAAAACTGCATATACCTTGCTATAATGATCAAGGAGCCCATTAAGTAGTAGCTCGCATCCATCCTTTCGAGGTGGTTCGTCTTCCATGTCTGGAAGTGATGAAAGAAGTATTGGAACCCGAAGACTAACGCAATAATTCTCCCAATCAAAGTTACTGAAAAATGCCAAAAACCGATACAGAACCTCCAATGGACCACTAAAAGAGTTATTGAATACTGTACTGGTATTGAAATCCAAGCACTTTTGAGGCTGGGAGCTTCTGGGAACTTTGAGCTTCTTTTACCATATATTCTAGAAGAGTAACAACTCCAGAAACAAGACTTTCCAGCTTAGGATCAGCAACATCAATTTGAAATTTAGCATCGGAGAGAGATATATCTTCCCCTTCTTCTATAGATCTTTTGGTAAACTGAGAAGCATTCTGTTGATATGAATATTTGCACATTTTTTTACCATTTTTACCAAAAACTGGATTGGATTGCTTGATCTCGTGACTTCACGACGGATTCTTGCTTGTCCATACAACTATATGATATATCTTTAAATTGCTTTGGAGTTACCAAGTTCGAACTACACAATCATTGATGCTTGAATACAATGAGTATCGCAGTACAATTGTCCTTACAACGACGTTCACAAATAGCTTCGCGCCAGACGTCGACAAATTACATTTGTGGGTAGCCCTTCCTTTAGTTGCCTTGCGTTGACAGCATCATCTTTTAAACTGGCGATCTCCAAAGGCACGAGATACTTCAAGGCGCCCTTGCAGCCGTCCATTTGCTCCAACATAACCTGCAGCCTTCTGAATCCTTGCACGCTCTTGATGATAAATTGCTTTATGCTCCCTGGTTACAACAATAGCTTTCAAAGGGCAACTGGAATTTTCTGAACTCTTCTGATCATCATTAGTAGTTGACTTGCAAGGACAGCGTTTGCATCTCCATGTTGGCAATCAAAACCATTTGCCCAAGAATCCAGTCACGAACAGCCGTTGCTCCATCCTACCATCCTCTCTGCGGCCAGACACCCTCCACGTCCATCATAGATGGCAAATTCATCAATAAGCTTTTGACGAGCTACATCGAGTCTTCCTTTAGAAAAATGTTTCTTCAACTTGGGCCAATAACCACATACATTATATCCATCTAAAGTAGAACAAGAACTGCCAGATCAAATCCCTGATTTGTATGGTAAAGTGTCGTAGTAGGATCCTCATATAGTTCATCATCACTTGGAAGCTCTTCCTTCTTTTTTATCTTCCTGCGATATCGAGTAAGAGGCTTTGGACTCCCTAAACTCTCCCGCTGGAATTCCTTTAGCAGCTTTAGAAATTGCAAGTTTTGCTTCACATTTGACGTGATTCGTGGAGGTTTTGCATCTGTATCCCTTGATTTCACTGAATACTATTAAATGAGCACACCTCAACTTTCCTGGGATCCCTGAGCTTGCATCTGGAAGAACAACCCAGGCATCCTCCATGGCATGTCGTGAACCCTTATCCTCTACTACAACTGCTTCATAAGTGTGAATTGATGAGAAGGTTCTATTTGATTTATAGTGCAGTTATCAGTGACGCTTCTTTGTGCTTGCCTGTTACCTCGAATTCTGCTTGGTCTGATTGCCAATGAACCAAAACTGTCTGGGCATGATGACTGCAAGTATGCAAAAACTCAAAGACAGATACTAAGTCTGCCTATTTTTTCCAGATTTAAAGTAGAGAACAGGTATGTGGTCAGAGATTCATTTCCTCCTCTTTTGTCCAATACGCTCTTTGGTCGGGTAACCATTCCAAAAGATGTCTCCAACATAGACTTCATTACTTTAACTTTAACTAGCCAAGAGCTTTTATGTGCAATATTCTCTTTGTATGCACTTTTGGAGTTCAGCATGTGCGAAGACAAGGCCTGAAACCCCTTTCAATAGACCAAGATCATAGTTCAAGTCCGAGATGACCATATATCCAATACTAGAATTTATGATATCAGTGGTTGAAAACCACACATGATTCTCCTCATTCCCACCTATGGAAGAACCAGCTAGCGTCATAGATTTCTGAAATGGAAATGATGACATAGCTGAGAAACTGGCTGGAGAAAGGTGAGATAGAACCCGCAAAAAATTTGGAAAAATTTTGCTCACAAACATAGAAAGTGTCTAAAGACAAGCCTGGAGAATCTGAGCATGATGTTTGTTTACTTTCATTGGTTTTTAGAAACTTGTGCATTCTGACTTCTGCATTCTTTTTAACCGCTTCTAAATGCTGCTTATTAGATGCATCTGGACTTTTCATACTGATATTTTTTTCCTCATTGTGAATCTCAAGTTCCTTGATGAGAACATGAAGTTCATATTTCAGGATGACATATCATGTTCATATGATTCAACATTTACTTGGAGCACTTTAACCTCAGCCTGGGCTTAAGCTCTAGATTCATTTAATTCTCCCACAGTTTTTGTACGTTCCTGTAATGATCTGGATATTGCAGTATTCTCTGCTCCTGCCTGAAGAAGCTGTTGTTCTAAAGCCACTATTTTGGCCTCAAATTCAAATCTGATTTTCTCCCATTCTCTAGTTTTGTTGACAATAGTTTCATTAAGTTTTCACTCTTGCTCCTCTCTTACATGCCGAAGTTGTCTTATGCACTCTTTGAGAGCACCATCCAAATGGGCTACTCTGTGTTCAAGTATAACTTTTTTGCTGGTTCAGAGACTCAACCTGTTGTTTTGAAGCCCGTGCTTCAGCCCCTGTCTGTTCCCAACCTGACATGAGCCCTTCTGCAACTTTCGTGTGCTCTTTCACCAAACTTTCTTTACTATTGATCTCTGAGAGAGCTGCAGGAAACTTTTCATTCAAACTCTTTACTTTATCCTCTGATTCTTTCAATTTTGTCATTGCCTCCTCATACATATGAGCATATTCCATAAGAGCCCTGGAGGCATCCTGTGCCTTGGAGATGCCCTTTTGACTGAACTTCTCTACCCTGGACATGGATAGTCTCTGTCAAAACTTGAGCTCCAGTGTAACCTTCTACTCCTATTTGTCGCCTATACAACATACCATGTTGTGATAGTACAAATAAGAACTAGCCAGCCATGTAAGATGGGCACCAATACTGCATCTATGATTGAATCTTCCAATACTGTAAAGTAATGCATAGGACTGATGTTGTGCTTGGGACAGGTCATAGATCTTCACAAACTTGTTGGTGACCAGCATGAGTTGAAGAACCAGGAAGCCAGGCTATTTGTCGGATATAAGCACCTTTTGCATATCCCACCTTTTGCATATCCGAGGGTCTGATGACCCAAACAAATCCCCAAGATGGAAATGTCCTTGCATTCATACAACATCCTTATACAAATTCCTATGTCTGTAGCACATGTTGGTGAACCTGGGCCTGACGAGATGACAATGTTATCAAAAGCATGTTCCCCATACGAAATATGGTGACGATCATTCTTCACAACAATTGGAGCCACTCTATTTACCACTGCTAGAAAAATGAAAAATATTGTAAGTGTAGCTATCATAGTTGTCAAACAGCAATGTTCTCACTTGTTTAGAGTTTGAATTCCTTTTCTTGTATGACAGTCACTCAATTTTGAACCCAGACTCTCACCAAGTATCAAAGATGCAAACACTTTGGTCATGCTAGCCACAATAGTTTGTCTACGGAAGCTTGAGACATTTGCAATGAAGTATGTATGGATTTGTTAAAAGATAATGCTCCACATTGCATATTCAAAGCAGACGATTGCCAAGCTACCAATGGAAAATTCCAATACCAACCATTTGAAGAATGAAGTCTTATGCTCCATCTTGTCTGGGTCTTGGTCATCACACTGGTTTGTCTCAAATGTTTGCAAACAAGGTTTGTGCCCTCCTTGCCTCAGTAGCAAATATGGAACATTGCGGCACGCACAGTATGACATATTTGGCGCGTAAACATGTCGATCATGAAAGATGAATACCTGCTATGAGCAGGAGGCTAACAATACCTAAGGACAAGAGAAAGAATTTGGATCGTAATATCCAAAAAAGAATATTTGTGGGGTAGAGTGCTTCATAAAAGGCATATAGAATCTATGTTAAGGAGGATCATTGAATTGAAGTAAGCAGGGATGCCATATTTGATGAAAGCATAACTTACAAGGAATCAAAGGATATTCCAATTGACTCTGATGAAGAACAAATACCTATATTTGAGGATATATCAGGGGACAATGATGGTCAACGTCAGACATCTACTCAAGAAGATGTTGAAGGTCTGAGTCAGCCACTACAACAACTAAGTATTCTAGAAAATCAAAAGAGGCCTACTTGGTTGAGATATACTCTACAAGAAGTAGAAGGAAATACGACATCAAGGACTTTCATGGAAAGTAAAATGCGTAAGAGGTAATCTAGGTATGCTTCATATATGATGAATATTATTGAAGTGGAACCTTCCTCCTATGAAGATGAATCCAAAAATCAACAGTGGAGGGATGAAATGCATGAATAATACCAGTCCATAATGAAGAATGATGTCTACAAAATTGTCACTAGGCCAAGTAACCAGTGTATAGTCAATTCAAAGTGGCTTTACAAGATAAAGCATGTTGTAGATGGGAAAATTTATAAATACAAAGAAATTTTTGTAGCAAGAGGATTCTTATAGAAATAAGGGATTGATTATGAGTAAACATTTTCTCTCATAGCTAGATATACCACAATAAGATCACTTGTTTCGTTGGTTGTTACTATGGGAAGGAACATCCATAAAATGGATGTTAAGAAAAATTTATAGAATGGGACCATTGATGAGGAGGTTTACATTAAGCATATTCAAAGATTTGGAATAAATTAGAGGGATACTCTTGTATGCAGGTTGAAGAAAGATCTATATGGCTTACAACAAGCATCTAGATCTTGGTATGCGAGAATGGATGCATACCTGTTGAGACTTGGTTTTACCAAGAATCTTGTAAATCCTACCCTATATATCAAGGTAGTACAAGGTGAATAAGTCATCATACTCTTGTATGTGGATGATCTATTAACTATAGGTGTAAAGCATTAATTTTAGGAATGAAAGTAGTTAGAATCTAAGTTAAATATGAAGGATCTTGGGATTGTGCACTATTATTTGTGACTAGATGTATGGCGTAAGCCAGGTGAGATATATATTGGTCAAGGTAAGTATGCGATCAAGCTAAATTGGAAGTTTGGCATGATGGATAACTATTAGAAATCCTTTGATGATTCTTATGATTATCAATCTAAAGAAATTGAGGAGTTCAAAGTCTAGTCCGATGGATCCTACTTGCCACAAAAAATTGATTGGGTCCTTGATGTATTTGGTAAATATGAGACCAAACATTTGTTTTGCAGTAAATTTCCTCTTTCAATCTCATATGGAGCCAAAACATGATCATTGGGTTATAGCCAAGCATATCCTAAGATATTTGTGTGGAACCATACATCACTGCCTCCAGTAGACTGGTAATGAAATCTAGCTCATGGGATATACAAATTTAGATTACGGTGGCAATGAGACAAACAAAAGAAGAAAAATAAGTGGATTCTTTAGCCTAGGGTCTTCCATCGTGTCATGGATGAGTAGAAAGTAGGATATAATTGTTTTGAGTAGTGTTAATGCTGAATATGTTGCTTCAAGTGAAGTCTGTGAGGAATTAGTTTGGATTAGGAAGTTGTTATAAGACTTATTTTAAGAACCACTTAGCCCTACATGGATACATTGTGATAATGAAAGTTGCATAAGATAGACAAAAGACTGATGTTTCATGCTAGGGAAAAGCATATAAATAATAAGTGCCACTACATCATAAGCTTGGTACGAGATGGTGTCATGGAGCTGCACTATCTACCTATAGATGAACAAGTAGCCAACATACTGACTAAATAATTACCAAACAAGAAGCATGAGCACCTGAGAGGTAATCTTGGTTTGGGGGACATATATTCCCTAATTAAGATGGAGTGATTTTGGATAGTTCTTGTCTTTATGGGTTATGCACTATCCTAGGACTAATTATTTATGTCTTAGTGAATGCCATAGAGAAAGAATGGAGTCTGAAGGATTGGATAAACTTCTTCGATTGAGAGTTCTTATGGATTCTAGAATCCAGGGAAAGAAATTGTTGACTAATAATCTTTGAGGATGAGCTAGGGAATCCAAGACAAGATTAGTCAAAGAGGACCAGTATTCTTTGAGGATTCAAGTTTGGAAATCCAAGATAAGATTAGTCCTAAAAGGACATACCCAGTGAAAATCCAGATGGGGTATGTACCTTAGAGGTAGTGTGGCAACTCACGTAAAACCTCCCAGCACAATGCTTCCGTATAAGGATGCTCTTGTCAAGTTAAGGATTTTAAGGAAATGTTGGTTATGATGAATATTTTGACAAAAAATACGGCTTATCAATCTGAATATTCTTATGATAATGATTCAAGATGGATATTCATTGTACCATGTAATGGGATTATGAATACCTCCCTAGTTAAGAGGGAGCATTGAAAATTGTAACTAGGTTTGGTCTTCATAATGACCTAACTGTAATCATGAAATTGTATATTCTTTATAAATAAAGAAAAAGGAAGAGAGAGAAATTATATTTTATTTTTGGAGTATGGGTTTCATACTCAAGTTTGAGTCAAAAGCATGTTCTTCATGCTTTTAGGTTTTCTAGGTCTTTCTAGGATAAAGAATATTATTGGCCATGTGTCATAATCCCATTTGGACCCTCTGTAATAAAAAAATATTTATTTTGTTAATAAACATAAACTTATAATCCCAATACCAAGTTTTTTGAAAGAGAAAATCAAGTCGCCCTTAAGGGAGGGAGTTCAACCCTCAAAAAAGGCTATATAAAGGAGAGGAGCTCGACTCATTTGGACACACAACAAGAAAAAGCTTAATTTGCAATAAAAAAGGAGAAATAGAGTAATTTGAGGGACGAAGAAGAAGAAAATAAGAATTTTTTTTTTCTAATGTCATCTTCTCTTGTTTTCCTCTCAAGTTTGTGAAGTTTCTATTTGCAGAGGGGCTAAATTTCTAATGTACGAGGTCAAAATTCTGTGAAGCAGTTGCTGGAGCCTGAAGTTGCATCATCTAGTAACAATATCAAAGTTTTGGAATCTGCCTTGAAGAAGATCTTTCTGGGGGCTAACTTATTTCTTAGTAGGGTTGTTGTATTTATTCTTTGGTGTTGATAAATCTAAGGTAGCGAGATGGGGTGATTTCTCTAGCAATGATAACTTCTTGTGAAGACTGTTTACTATTTCTTAATTATTTCTTTTTTGACTTTAGTTATTATTATTTGTTATTTTTAATCAAATAACTACCAAATCATAAAGAACAATTAGACAAAGGAAACATGACATAGAATATCAGCCAGGGCCAAAACCTCTCCAAACTTGAGAGGAAAACCCAAATGAATTATTTTTCTTATAAAATCTTAAATTGATGAATTTCAAGACCTAGACCCTTGATCAATAACTTCTCCGAAACCAAGTCACAACAACCCTTCTTCTTCTTTAAGTCAATGATGGTCAAACTAACTTCTATTCCACTATCCTCAGCCTTTGACCTTCAATCATAGACCAACAAGTTTTTGACTTACTTGTAGAAGTCAAGGTGTCACATCTGTGTGCTCAATGGGAAAGATTCAAGAGGTTACCTCCTCTACTATAATTTCACACTTCTCTAGTATATTCAACTAGAATAATACTTACTTCTTTACCCATATATTGGCTTCCTTCAAGATCTTATGTGACTTTAATGTGAAAACCATATATTACTTGTGTAACCTAGAAACTAGATAAGACCTTCTCTTCCTCTCTTCGCTTGAATAGAGGCTTCTTCTATACCAACTTGGATTGTGATTCCAATCTTCTTGACACTTGAAACTTATTCTAAATATGACTGTGATTTCTTCATTTTATAGCTGAAAAGTGTGCCCTAACAACAGACTGCACATGTGAGAGAGAAGACCCAAAAACAAACCCAAATAATTTGTTTTTTCCTTCTTCTATGTATATTCCTTCTTTTCTATGGTATGATGCTCATTCTTGTGTCTTTTTCAAACTTCAACAAATGCTTGATTGAAATCCCTAGAATGAGGTCAAGTCCTCCAATATATAGACATCCTTAGCCCTGATTTGAGGCCAACTTCGAGATGTCCCTAGGCTGACTTGATATTTGATAAGGGCGACTTGAGTTTTTCTTTGTGACTTGGTTTTAGAGAGTTCTTTGACTATATATTGACTCAAATAAATTTTTATTAATATATGTAACATTCCTAAATGGGTCTTCAATACATGACAATGACTCAATTTAATTTATGACTCAATGACCAATCCTAAGAGCTCACAATGGGAGCTTGGCATAAAAATAAGTTTTCCTTGAGCATGAAACCCATGTCTCAATATCAATAATAATAAAATTATATTTACTATTATATTAAATGCATAAAATCATGATTACACATGTCATTAGTAAGACTGGACCTAGTTATATATTTTATCACTCCCTCTTAACTACGAAGGTATTCATAATCCATACAAGGTACTTGGACATTCTAAATCTAAAGAATTATCATAAGAAGATTCATATTGGTAACACATCTTTTTAGCATCATATCATCCAACATTATCACATAGTAGGGACTTGACATACAACTCTATCTCTCTACAAGGTTACAGCACAATGTTAGTTGGACCAATTATTTATAGAAAACTTCATCATTGTCTCTCTTGTAACATACCCCACCTGTGCTCTCTCAGATTATGTTCCACCATGACTATTCTTATATTGGATTCCCAATCCTCAAAGAATATTGATCCTATATGAATAATTTTATCTTGGATTCCCTACCACATCCTCAAAGAGTATCGAATGCCAGATGCTTACCTAATCCTCCATTATTTCTTTCCAGGTGAAGAAAAGAATGATGTGCCTATCTCTTCCTCTCAATCAAGGAGGATATTCCCATTCCAATGAAGGAATGTGCCCATTCCTATAAAAGGAATGTTCCCAAGCTCCCTCTTAACTACGGACTTGAACAAACTCCCTCTTGACTTGGGACTTACTACAAGGAGGTTTTTAGGAGGAGATCATGGGACAAGAAACTGCTTGTATGACTCCCTCTTTTGATTTCATGGATTTTTTCTTTGTTATTTATCATACATCTTTTTGAGACTTGTTGTAGGGCATAAACCATCCATCACTTTAATTCATGAATTCATCAGAAAGTGGTCCATTAGTCCATGTCTAGCCTTCCTACATACCTTACTACTTCTTCATGTCATGTTTCCTTTAGGATATTTCATGCTTTGTGATGGTCCTTCATCATAACATCTCCTTGCCTACATCAACATCCTGTGTATATATTGGCACATCTCCAAAAATATATACAATGAAAAGGGTCTCTTTCCTTTTTAGACTTCATCAAGATCTTCATATCTTTCCCATGGAGATATCATAGACAAATATTTTAGTCCTTGGATGTTGATAGCCCTCTTCATAGTTGCATTTTTCATGATGTCTCCCTTTCTTTATTCACATATTTCTTCCCAGAAACTTCCAATCATATTTCCTTTGTTAACTACCTCATATTTCATATGAGGACATATTATGCTGATTTCATATAGTCAATGTGTGAACCATTCCTTCATGCATCCTTCCAAAAGAAGATATCCTTCCTTTTGATCATTCTCTTGAGGTAGAGCATTCATCCATGTTATTTGCGTCCATATGACATGACTTAGTTAAATCAAATACAAGCATACATACGAGTTCTGGGATGGGTGACCTCCTGGGAAGTCCTGGTTACCGGGTGCAAGCCCCGGAAGTGATGATTGATGCTATGTGATTCATTCTCCACATTTCACTAGTTTCAATCCCACTTCTTCACCCCTGTGAGCATCACCCGATGCAATGAGTGCTAAGTGAACTATTCAAAAATCATGAGAAATTAGTCAGTTACGACTACCTCTCATGGAAATGGTCATACGTGAATGACTTACTTAACGCAGTTGAATCCCAAAATGATATCTAATATAATGCACTGCGTAATTCCCCCATACTTAAATTCAAAAAGAGTCAAGGGATCTCTACTTGAATGGTTCATGAGGCACAATACTTGCTAAGGTTTTGCAAATGGGTAGCAAGCTAAGTGGGCTTGATTGTGGGAAAAACTCCACAGTTAAGCGCGCTTGAGCCAGAGGAGTTCTGGGATGGGTGACCTCCTGGGAAGTCCTGGTTACCAGGTGGAAGCCCCGGAAGTGATGATTGATACTATGTGATTCGTTCTCAACATTTCACTAGTTTCAATCCCACTTCTTCACCCCTGTGAGCATCACCCGATGCAATGAGTGCTAAGTGAACTATTCAAAAATCATGAGAAATTAGTTAGTTACGACTACTTCTCATGGAAATGGTCATACGTTTGAATGACTTACTTAACGCAGTTGAATCCAGAAAATGATATCTAATATAATGCACTGCGTAATCCCCCATACTTAAAGACATTTTCTTCCTTTAGGTCATTCATAATTCCTTCAACAACTTTTTTTTATTGAAATAACTTCAATCACCTTGACCTGCTTCACTTCTTGTGACATCATACCATCATTCCATGAATCCCATACAAGGTGGAATTCTTGGCAAGACACTTCTTTCAGAAGGTGAACCTTTCAATGAAGATTCAAACTGAGGATATTGATTATCCTCATCCAACAAATTCTCCTTTTGAATGATGTGTGATGATCTCTATACTATATTATTTTATTCTTCCAATAAATATTTCTTATGCTTCTAGTGAGGTTACCAAGAGCTACATCCTTCTATTGGCGATTGCCATAGACTTCTATTTCATCTGTCTTTCATGCTTCTCTAAGATGATGCCATGAGCTATTGTGTTCAATCGTATGCTTTTATGATGCCATGATTCATCATATCATGTTCCTTAGTGATTCTTACTTGAAAAACGAAACTTGAAAATATATAGGCAAGGAAGACTATCTCAATCATAGTAGATATCTTTTACTTCCTCTTTCTTAGATTTCTTATTTTCAACTTCCTCCACTTTTTTCAGTGATATGGGATTCTTCCCTTCCTCTTTTGTTGTTTTCCTTCTTGAGGTTAGGACAATCTCCCTTGTAGTGCCCATATTCTTGACATCCATAGCATTGAACCTTTTCCATATTCTTCTTCCTTTTTTGAGCACCAAATTTCCCAAACTTACCTTTCCTCTTTGCCATGCCAACATACATTTCATTTTTCTTGGTTGATCCTACATCAATATTTTCCTTCAACATGGTTTCTTGAGTTTTGTATAATGACCATAGATCATTGAATGGAGTAGATTCCTTCTTCCCATAGATGCTTGATGTGAACTTTCCAAATTCTGCAGGTAGTGCATTGAGCACTATGGCAGTCATCTTCTTGTTAGTCATTATTTCTCCCAACTCTTGCAGTTGGTCCTTTATTTCATACACCCTCATAAAGTACGAGGCTAGCCCTTCTTATTTTTATATCTTCATCATGTAGAGTTCTTGCGTTAATGAAATTACTTCTCCTACAGTGCCTACAAATAAAAATTCTAAAATCTTGTCATATATTTATTTTGATGTTTGTAATTTTCATATATGATCCTTAATGTATTCGATGAACATCCTTGAGCCTTTAATTCCCATTTCATATCTCTTGCAACTGCTTGAGCATATTACTTTGGAAGTTTAGTGATTGAGTTCTTAACGTGACCCACCACTTCATTTTCTACGAGGATCAAATCAATCCTCTTCTTCCATGCAAGAAAGTTTATATACCCAACCCACTTGTTTCTCTCCTTGCAAAAATAAAAATACTTACTTGAGAAGATACTCCTTCAATCTACCACCTACTCAGATTTGATGATGATATGGTTTTTAGAGGATTTCTTATTGGAGAATATTTCTTCCTTCAAATGTGATTCTTGAATCCAAAGAGAAGGAGATCACCTTGAATCCTTTGATGATGAAAACAACTCCTTTCTTCTTGCTTCCCTTGGATGAGTAGACTTCAAGATTATTTGAAGAGTGGATTTTTTTGAACAGAGGTCAGGTATTTTGAGGTATCCTTTCTTGTGATGATGACTTGAGCAAGGATTCGAAGAATTATTTAAGTGTGGACTTCTTCTTTGATTGATCTAGGGTTTTGATACTTCCTTGAAGATGATGATGTAGACATTGACTTCAAAAAGACTTGGAGATGAGAGGATATTCTTGATCCTTTGATGCCCTTAATTCCATTATATAAATTCAGCCCTTGAGTGCTTGAGTGACCCTTATTGAGTTTCCCTTCCTTGACTTCATATCTTAGCTCTGATACCATGTTGAGAAATCTAGGGCAGAGAGATGGGATGATTTCTCTAGCAATGATAACTGCTTGTGAAGGCTTTTTACCTTTTCATAAATATTTCTTCTTTGGCTTTGATTATTATTATGTGTTATTCTTCATCAAACACCTACCAAATCATAAAGAACAATGAGACATATGACACAATATGTAGGCTATCATCCAGGGCTGAAACCTCTCCAAGCTTGAGAGGAAAACCCAAACGAATTCTTCTTCTTATAGAATCTTCAATTGATGAATTCCAAGACATAGAACCTTGATCAAGAACTTATCTAAAATCAAGTCACAACAACCCTTATTCCTATTTAATTAAAATATGGTCAAACTGACTTCTATTACACTATCCTTGGCCTTTGGCCTTCAATCATAGACTTGCAAATTTCCAGCTTACTTGATTCAATCAAGGTGTCCCATATGTGTGCTCAATGGGGAAGATTCAAGAGGTTTTATCTTTCATTGTACTTTCACACTTCTCTAGTATATTCAACTCAAATAATACTTACTTCTTGACCCTTATCTTGCCTTCCTTCCAGATCTGATGTGACTTTACTACAAAAACCATATATTACTTGTGTAACCTAGAAACTAGACAATACCTTCTCTTCTTCTCTTTGCTTGAATAGAGTCTTATTCTATACCAACTCAAATTTTGATTCCACTCTTCTTGTGCCTTGAAACTTCTTGTAAATATGACTATTATTTCTTCCTTGTGTAGTTGAAAATTGTGCCCTAACAACAAACCGCACATGTGAGAGGGAAGACCCAAAAATAAACACAAATAATTTGGTTTTTACTTCGTCTATGTATCTTCATTCGTCTCTATGGTATGAGGCTCTTTCTTGTCTCTTTGTTGAACTTTTACAAATTCTTGATTGATGTCCCTAGAATGAGGTCGAGTCCTCCAATATATAGACATCCTTATCTTTGATTTGAGGTCGACTTCAAGTTCTCCCTACACCGACATGAGTTTTGATTTGTGACTTGGTTTTGGAGATTTCTTTAACTAGACATTAACTCAAATAACTTTTTCTTAAAATATGTAACAATCCCAAATGGGTCTTCAATACATGACATCAATGAGAGCTTAACCCAAAAATAAATTTTCCTTGAGCATGAAACCCATGTCTCAAGATCAATAATAATGGATTTATTTTTATCATTATATTAAATACATAAAATCATGATTACACATGTCAATATGAATACCAAACCTAGTTACATATTTCAACATTTATGCCTTGGAAGTATCTTTGTAAGCATATTCTAAAGAAGAAGAGAAGCATTTTCTAGGTTTTCCCCTTGGAGCCTATATCTTGTGTACTATCTGTTGTTGTGATATTCATTGTTTTGGTAATTTCTTGATGAACAAATATTTAATAAAGTAATAAAAAGGAAAACATAAATCAAAAGTAATGATCAAGTTACAAAAAATCATCTAAATACATAAGTCTCATGATTTTGCAACAAGTGGTGCTTGTGTGCTTGGGTGTTCTTCCATCTCTACTGTCACAATGTGTATAGTAGCATGGATCTATTAATTCTCTACCTTTGGGGTATCAACTAGTGATTTCTCATCAACTCTTCCTTCTCTTAAGTGAAGGTTCTCAACTCCCTTCCCTCTTCTCTCTTTTCTCCTATTCCTTGGACTATAAGATCTTCTTATTTTCCTCCTTGTAGCTCTATTTTCCTTAGTTTAATGCATCTTTGGGTCAAACAAATCTATCCTCAAAACATGTATAGTCTATCCCATCTAAATCAAATTATAAATACTGCCATTGCTCCTAGTAACTGATATCTAAGTACTTATATGGAAATTCTAAGATAGCCTTGTGATATAGGAGGACCAAACCTACACTATATAAAATGGGTTAATCACAAAGTAAATTTCCATATTTCTTCCTTACATGAACCCTTTTTTGTTACCATTCAGGTTTATCATACAATTTGTCCCTATCCTCCTCATAAAGTATGCATGAAACCACCTACCTCATTGTAAGAAAAGAGATGAACTCATGCCCTACATGGGAAAAAATGAATATAAGATCCTTAGAGGAATTTTTAGTTTTTAATAATATCTCAAGATAATTTTCTATCTTCAACACATTCCCAAATATAAATACATAAGTGATAATCCCTCTCCAAAAATAAGTACTTATGCAACTAATGAAAAAAACCTAAGCTAACATTTTCACTAATTTAGAGAAGTGGTGCAAGTATCATAATAAAAACACTCACAACTTAGATGAATTCTAGGGTCATTTGATGAAATCCTCTTCTTATTTTGAGAAAGAATCATGATATCCACTAATCCAACCTTTTAATTCCCAACAAGAGCTACTTATAAATAATACGTTGCACCCTGACCTAATACTTCTTTGAGACACAATATCCCTCTCGACCTACTAGGAACACACATCCTCTCCAACATAAGGGTACTTCTAGTGAACTTCTCATAGTGCAAGAATGGGATGTGTGCCTTTGAATTCCCTTAAGCCTATTTATTACTTGATAAATTCACATAACATGACCCTTTAAAAATTAGAGATAGAGCCTTCTCTATGAAATTTTAAAAATCATGGACATTTACCACTCAAATTGCCTCATTGCCTTCTTACTCCTCCTCGAAACCACTCACATTTAGAGGGTGTTCCTTCTCCAAATATTTTTCAATCACCTAATTATATTCTTATACTCTCTTCATGATTTTCATGAATTTCTAAGTGAAACCACTCCTATTCTTCTCACCCTCTCACATTAATCCTTGGAATTTTCTTGGTATTAGATGATGACTTTTCTAGATTAAAAGGGTTAAAATATTTAACATGTTTACCAAGTTGAATGAAGTCCTATCTTTTATGGGTCTTTTTGCGCATCTAACTTTGATCTCTTATTTTCAACATTAGTCATATCTTACATTGATAATGAACACTCCATTTCTCCCTTCCTATTTCCTCTCTTCTCTCTTAAGCCTATTGTTCCATCATCCACCTAATTTCTCTTCCTTTCCCCTTACGCATTAGAGTTAGGGATAGGCTCACCTCTTTTGCTCCACTTTCTCCCCATGCTTTCATTGTTGGTAAGTTAATCCTTCCTAGTCACTATCTCATGTATGACCTACTATAGATAACTACTACTTAGTTATGGATTACATATTTTTTCTAATATCTATATTTGTTGTCATCATTCATTGAGTCTCATTCCATAGCTTACAACTATAGAGTGACTTCAATGCCACTAATGTCACTTATATATAATGTCACTTATATTTTAGATGTTCGTATCTTCCATGCTCTCATTGACCTCATGTTGATGTATCCCAACTCCCCTACTCACACTTGGTCCTTAATTAGTGTATGTTTCCTCCATGCTTACGCTAACCTTGGATTAGTGTATATCACCTTCCATGCTCACATTATTTCCTTCACTACCATATCTTGGATTTGTCTTCATTTTAACCTCATATTAGTGTCATTATCCTATTTTACTTGAAACTTTCACCTAGCTAGTGTATGCAACCTCTATGCCTTTTTTAAATCTATGTTAACATACTTGACCTCCCTTCATTGCACAATGCCTTAGAATGATGTATTTCAAATTTGTGCTTACACTAATCCTACTAGAATATGTGGCTCCTATGCCTATGTTGGATCTTGACCAAAGTGTGCCACCTCATACCTATTATGTTATGATACAATTGTCTCTTAACTTTTTTAGGTCCATTTTAGCATCATTGCACATATCTTCTCTTGCCTTCAGTAGGTCTTCCCTAACATTATGACCTCTCTCCCCTTATATTTTATAATTTCACAATATAATTTTCACCTCTCTTATCTAACCTTGTGTTAGTTCTCTTTAGAATTTCCACCTCCATTTTCATTTCCCTAACAATTTCCCTTTCTATCCCTACCATCCTTGGGGAAATTTAATAAATTTTAGGTTGTAGTTATCTAACTTGTGCGAACATGAACCTAGACTATCAAATCTTGCCTATGCCTAAGTTTAGCTATCACTTCGTTAATTTTCATACTTCTAATTAGACTAATCCATGGTTCTTTACATGTTCTAGATGCCATTTCATTGACATAACAATTAGATCTAGTTAGTTTCTAGATATAAGATTTTAGCTATTGTACCTCTTGATTGATAGTTATGTTTATTTCTCGTTGTCTAAACTCTTCATTTATGTTTCATAGTTTAATTTATATCTTTCTTACTCATTACTTAAGATTTTCTACTCCCCTTCCCTGACCATTTATCTTTCATGCATCTTAACTCTTCTTTCTCTTTTTTCTTCCACTTTATTGAAATCATAATGACCCATGGGAAAAACTTGTAGGTCCACATCGCACTGATGATTAGGGAATGTGGGCCTTCACATGTACTATGGGATATCATAGATGACATAGTGGAGGTTCCATTACAACATAAAAGAAATACTCACATTGCAAAGAACCTTAGATTACTCCAATGCAAGTGCTTTATTTTCTCCTTCCTTGTGACTTTCTATTGTTACCATATTCTAGACAAAAATTCCTACAAGGGGTTTGGTTATGGGGGGTGAGGTGTAGGGAAATGCAACATATGATATTCACAATTGGGTACTCACATATGCCTACCCTTTGATAGATGAATCATGCTCTTATTGATTCCTCCAATGATGTATCATGTGTTCGTTCTCATGTTAGCAACGAGTTATATTATGTCTCCTCTAATGCTTGTTCCTTTCCCTTGAATAATGTATTTAATACAAGTTAACTTATTTATCCTCCCTTGCTTGTACTATGCATTGGATTGGTGTATTTCATCTTTGTGCTCAAATTATCCCCAAAGAGTAGATGTTGCATCCTATGATTTCATTGGATCCTCGCCAATTTATTTTTACCTCTTTCGAACACCATATCAATGTATCTTAACTTTTCTTGGTGCATCCTAGCATACTTTACTCTCTTCTATTACCTTCGTTAGGAATTACATATAATTGTTACATCTTCTCTCTTCTCTTTCCTATGCTCTCCAAGTTCACCCTAGATTCACCACCTCCCCTTGGTTGTTTTATATAGGTCTACTCTAGAATTTTAACCTCCCTTTCCATTCAACTTTACCTTTTTTGTTTTTCTAAGAATTAGTGTCACTATCCTTTCATTGGTTGAAAAAAAGGGCTAAATTTTGTGATGTAAGTACCTAGTTTATGATAACATGCACCTACAATATCAAATGTTTCATATAGGTGATTTTATGTATATCTCTCTTATTATTAATAGTTCTCATGAGACTCATTCATTCTTCACTATATAATCTAGTTTATATTTCACTAAATTAGTAATTAAAATTTTCTTATTTCTAAATATCATAATTTAGTTAGTACATCACTTGCATGATAGTTAGATATACTACTATCATTTAAACTCACCATTTATTTTTCATAGTTTGATTCCTACTTTTCATAATTAGTATTTAATATTTCCCACTCTCCAATCCCAACATTATTGCTTGTTCATGCATCTACCACTTGCTATTTTTCCTTTCCTTTTATATTTTGCTTGTTTAACATCATAAAATTCCACGGGATACCCTTGTATCTCCACATTACATCAATGATCGAGGCATGGATGCATTCACATGTACTCCAGGATATCATAACTTGATACATAAAGGATTTTCTCATGACATTGAAGCACTAGCTCACAATACAAAGAAACCTATATGATTCCCTTGAATATGATTTCTTCTCTCTTTCCTTATAACTTTTCATTGTCCCAATATTATGGAAAACAAATTAAAAAAAGGTAGAAAATCTAGAATATCAAATTGACACTTAGGTACTCACATACACCTACTAACTGAGAGGTTCATCATATTATCCATTCTTATACCACATTCAATTATAACCCACCCAATATGTATATAACACATTTAAATAATTACTTAACAATATGGGTCACATTCCTAGAGGCATCATCACCTTGTCCTACATGTATGACCTCTCTAAGATTTCTAAGAGTTAGGTGGGGTCCGTGTGTATCTTCTCTCCCTAGATCTTAGGCCTTTGATCACTAGTGTGGTTCACTCCAACTCTTAGGGATTTTCCTAACTTCATGGCTCTATTTGGGAGTGCCAATCGCTTGGTTGGGTCCATCATCACTTATTATGCCTCATTTTGGGACCAAAATAGCCCAAATTCATTTTGGAATTTCTATTTATAGAGTAAAATTGATTCAAAACTCATTAACATTACCTATCTATTGTTTGGAAGTAGTCCACGAATTTCCTTACAATGCCACAACTATGAATACACAGTATCCATAATGTAGTCATTATGGCTTTAAAACCCAAAACATTACTCTACCAAACCCATGAAATCTATTCAATAAGGATTTTATGATTGTTCCATATGAATCAAACCCTATAATGGCTAACCTAAAATTCAGTTATACCTCTAGGTCACTTCCCTACCTATTTATAATGTTTAATTCTTATTTGTAGGGCATCTTATCATCTTTTGGAATATTTTATATTTAGAAAATCCCCTATTTTTAGGTGCACACTTAGGAAAACTATTCATCTTATTCTATATCTCTCATTCCCTAGGGATACTTGTATATGTCATTTTCAATACCTTTATAGGATATATTTTGGTGAGCTTGATCCAAACCTTGCAAGTTGGATTTATTCATCCTATGGCATATTCGTTGTCTTAATTCTACTCATATCTTGGATGTTTCAAGTTAAAAGAATTAACAAATGTTTTGTAACATATAGATAAAATTAGGTATAATCCATGAGCATTAGGGTCTCTCTGTGATAAATTTTCATTGATTTATATCTATAGTAGGAGATTTCACTTAAAGACCTGAATCATAGTTAAATTGGGGGATGGGAAAAAACATTTACTCTAATATATTTTGTTGTAAAATAAAAAACCCCTTCATTTCATTATTAACAATGAAATTTGATAGAATCCAACCTCTCAGACAATAGTTTGACAACTTAAATTAGCTTCCCAACCCATGCAACCCTACAATAATGGATGTTTCAACTTACTAAAAGAGTTACACATTAATCGATGATGGGAATTATATTATATCATATATCCATTGAAGGATGAGGTTTCTTGTGACATGACACGTTTCAATATCTAAAATGTGTTATTATCTTGGCCCAATTTTAGGGGTACCATGCAATTTACAAGTCATGGATCAAGATGTTGTCCTCACTATCAAATAACAATGGTAATTTATCATTCCTCGGGAAAATAACATAATTCAATTTTGTCTAAATTTTTTATCAAATATTTTTGTAATTTGATCATCCATACTTAAAAGTCCATTATATTGATAATTTATATAGTGTTTGTGAAAAATATTGTAGCAATAGTCCAAGTATCCTTTTGTGATCTATCCTACATAATAGAAATGATTGAATGCACTTATATATATATGCACTAGTTTTTTCAAGGATATAGAAAATTGTCACTCCTCTATTAGGTGTATAATTACAATTATCTAGTATGTAATGTATCACTGCCCATGGAACTCAAAAATTGTGAATCCTTTATGTAGAAATAAAGCGAAATCCAATGCTAGATACAGGATCTCTTATAAAATGGATACATTTAATAAAATATTTCTCCTTATGTAATTTATATTATATATGCACCCACAAAAGATGGAACTTTCCATATCTACATTAAGTATTATACCTAAAGGAAGGTCACACAAAAAATATGGGTCCAATCCCAAATATTGATGATGTTCTATATACATTGGAAAGAGTTGAGTTCTTCACTAGTTTTTACTTATGTATGGATATAATTAGGTTCCTATGGACCTTTAGTATGTTTGGAAGGTGAAAATTAGATCTAGGGATGGGTTCTATGAGTGATTGGTGATTCCCTTTTCCCTAAGTAATGCATTAGACACTTGCATGTGACCTATGAAATATATCATGCCGAAATTTACACATAAATTTATCATTTTTATTTTATTTATTTTCTTATATTCAACTAGAGATGATATTAACACCTCCAAAACAACACCCTAGATGATAAAAACTTGTGCGACAACAATGTTTATGTATAACATGATAAATGTTCATTATTTAGAGAAAATCAAAGTACCTTTGCTTTAATTTTGATGTGATATGTGTGTATGTGGATCTGGAGAAGGAACTCATCATCAGAGACTAGATTTTCCCTCATGACAACATCAGGATATAAATATTTCTTGAAAAAATTCTTTAGATTATTTTTCTTAGTCATATCTTATGTTGCACACAATTATCGTGATGTATGTTGTGGATGTTCTAATAATCTTGCTAATAGTTAGGGAATAATATAATAATATAAACTTCTTGAGTGGAATTATAAATGTTTATATAATTTTTGGGAGACAATGGGAACCTAGAGTAGGATTTATATAGGAAACATAAAATTTCAAGGGGATTCCATTTTTAACTTAGATTCTCTATTATTGTTTGAGGGATATTCTCACAATCTTCATTAATCTCTCTTTATCCTTTCTTTGATGCATAGTTCATCTATATTTCCTTCTCCTTCATTTTTCTAAGATACCATTGGTCATGATATTTTGGTGTCTTCTCCATTCAAAAATATGGAAAGAGCCTAGAGATGGGTTTTAGGAATTTTTTCTATTATCATGAAAATTATCTTTCTCATGTTATTGAATAATTTTATTCCATGTATTTGATTGCATGAGTGGTAAAATAAGCATGAATAAATCCCACTTGAATTAGTTTGTCATCATCCAACATTGTAGATTACTTCCTCGTCATCAAGCTCACGAATTTCAAAGGAGAGGTTGGATTATTATATGGAATATTGGGATTTGTACATGCACATTTATTGATCTAACACACACACACACATGCATGGACATTATCCTTCACTCTAGATTTACTTGGTTATTAATACAATGTGTTGCCTTTTTATTCAAAATTATTATGTATTCTATTTTTCATATGTTGGAAGAGATTTCATCAATTAGTAACAATACTATATATATATATAGATATAGATATAGATATATATATACACACACACATGTATGTGTGTGTGTGTGTGGAAGGGTGGGGGACGCGAGGAGGGGGAGGAGTCCTTTATTCCCCTTTGTCTTTCTCTATATCTCCCCTTCTTCCACTCTCTCTTATATTAATATCCCATTTTCTGTGTGGTCCCCATTCATGCTCTATTATTCCCTCTTTATTTTACACTTGCATTTATTTCAACAAACACTCTTAATTTCTATTGAGATTATTATAGAGACCATTAAATATTAAATGAAACTCATAATACCTTTAACATGCATATTCATTCACTGAATCAATTGTTGGATTGTCGAGGGGGAGCACCAACGTCTCAATAAAAATGGAGGAGGACTCATATATCCTTAATGGTGTTAATAATGTTGGTTTGTTTGTATGTCTTTAGGTCATCAAAGTATATTAATTCTTGGCTTAAACTAACTTTTTATAGTTGAGTAGGAGTAGCAAAATTTCCTTCTTTATTGGATAACACCCATATAGTTCATTTTTATTGTAGAGCATTCTCAAACCATGGGGGAAACAATTTCTCATCCTAAGTTAGTGGGTACCATTACTCACAAGAAAGGAAGTTGCTTTTCGTATATGTATGTTTATGATATGTGTCATAACTTTTCCAAACATCAACATTCCTAAAGAGTGTTTAATAACAAGTAAAACTCATCCCACCACTTTTTTATGTGAAAAAACCATCCTATGTCATGTTAAACCCCTCACACATGAACAATGTCTAACATTTAATACATTGGTATTTCAACTCTAATGCTAAATATTGTTAACACGAGCTTAAATCTACAATAGTATCTAGTTCATCAAATTACTCAACAATGACACAATGGTCCGTGCTAGTGAAACATCACAACCTAGAAAATTAGAGCAAGTGCCCAAATGAAAAATTTGAGAAAAGTATCAAATTGATATTCACTTGATTGATTTTAGACTAATAAAATGCATAACTAAACCAACTTAATGCTAGGAGAGGATATAATCATTCTCATTGACTATGAATGAAATTGATTATTGAAATCAATATCATTACTAATATAATTCCTCTTTATATACCATGAAAATTTATAAAGTGAATTAGATATTAATACAAAACATATATACCAAGAAAATTTGAAGTGAATTAAATATTAATACAAAACATTGAGAAATGTGTAAGGTCCATCTCCACAATTATCTCCCATAGATAATTATAACAACTAAGGTTAATGCCAAATATAATAAACCTTACTCAATTTTATATTATAATATCTTGTATAATTTAAATAATTACATATATCCATGATTCTAATCTTATTGTGATTTTTTGATTAATAATTTATTTATGTAAACTACATACATATTACACTATCTAAATTGAAACATTTTAAATCTACTCTTATCCAATGTTGATCAATACCATTTTCTTATTACTAATTTATTTGCACATATAAAACTTAATGTTTATCTATTTTTAAAATTTGTACCATGTCTCTAAATTATAACTTCTTAAATTTACTCATTGGATAGATATACAAAACTTTTGAATTTATCTGGTATTTTGAACAATAAACCAATTTTCCTAGTGTCATAATAACTAAAAATTAAATTTATTTAAATCATTTTTAATTAAAAAAGAAAGGACCAAACATAAATAAAATGATATGTAAGATATGCACAACCGATAGATGAACCTACCTTACTGTCTGCAGAGGTTTGGTCATCACCACAACCACTAAAAGATATGGCTTCACCTCCACTTGTTCCTTTGGGTGCACCGCTTCGAGGTGTGTGGTCCTCCCACTCACATATGCCCCGACTAAATTTGACAGCAAAATCAAAATCAAAATGATATGTGGAAAAATATAAGAAGTGAAAGCTTGTGTATAGGGTTGTATGCGAGATTTGGGGACATGAAAATCTGACCTGGGTTTGAAAACACAGACATAGGGCAGATCTAGAACAGTGCCACTGTGGCAGGCGTCGATGATTGCATGCAGTCGAGCTCCAGGTGGAATGGGTCTTACTAGTGTCTCATTGATTTCATCGTCCACAATCATCCCTGCCTCCTCAAAGTCGAGGGGCAAAAGCGTTTCGTTGTACCCGTCTACTTCTTCGCCTTTATAATCTTCTTCCTGACAGCCATGGCCAGAATAATGAAATACCAGAGAGTCCCCGGCTCGGCAATCCTCAACCAACCAACGCATCCACCTCAGCATGTTTTGCCTTGTTGGGATTCTTTTGGAGTCTTCCTCGTCCTCTGCACAAAGTTTAAACCATACATGTAAGCACAAAATACAAACAATAGTTCAGAGTCTGGTGATATTAATTTGTACATAATGAGCGGTTTTATAATAATAAAAAATAACAAACTACGAATAAGAGAGAACTTTTTTATTAAAGGCAAACTAATAAATTGAATATCTAATACCATGCTAAATATAATAATATAATTCCATTATCCAAAAGCAAAGCATGTATAATAAGATAATTCCATTATCCTAAAGACATCTTAAGTTAATTGGACTAAAGGTTACCTTTAGATATTCTTCTACTAAGACTTTTGGAATTTGTGTTTATATTAGATATTCTTTTACTAAAACTTTTGGAATTTGCGTTTATATTAGAGTTAGATACTCAAATATTCAAAACAAATTTAGCAGTTAATTTTGTTTCATATTTATTAAATACACAGAATTTTTAATAATATGTAATACTGGAATTTCTACTATTTTCAAAGTGAATTTTTAATTTTATTACACTACTTTGTTGATAAATGTACATAATCATAAGAATTTGTAATTTTATTACACTACTTTGTTAATAAATGTACATAATCATAAAATACTTATGCTATTTATAACATTGATAATGTGTAAAGCAATAACAAAAATGGATAGAGAATGGATAGAGATAAGAAAATCATAAATATTTCGAAAACTTTTGACGAATGTGTAAAGCCCTAACAATAATGGATAGGGTTAGGAAAAAGAAAATCATTTTGAAAAACCTTGATTAATGTCTAAAGCCCTAACAATGGGAGATGGAGAATGGATGGAAGTAAGAAGAGAAAAAACATTTTGAAAGAGCAGATTTCATCCTTATCTAAAAAATTCATCTATAATTTTAATTTTTGAATATTTTTTTTAAATCACTTATTATCTTAAATATTTTTAAATCATTGTTATTATTTAAGATATAAGAGTAGTCTAACTAAGACACAAATTTCAGAATTTGAATTTTAGCTGTCAATAAAGTTTTTAGGTTTTTACTGGGATTGCATTTATTTTCATCATAAAAAACTATTAAAAAATTCTTAACATTCTTATGATCAGATTTTTTGAAAATACAAATTATCACATTACAAAAAAAAACTCTTTCCTGACACATTTATATCTCAATAGACGGGGCCTTTGTCAACCAGGCCACAAACTTGTCCAAAAGAAGCAAAAGAATATATCTATACAACTTTAAGGTTATCAAAAATTTTCAAAAAAATATTTGTTCAGCGGCCTCAAACATCATGAACTATAAGACTAACCTGTGAGAGTAACTATAGAGTCTTCCGGGAATTTGAATCTGGTTGTGAGCAGATATTTCATACAATTCACATCGTTGATGCAGCCCTTCAGCTCGTATGGCGTATTTCGGTAAGAAATCCCGCAGAGAACGGCTCTTTTGTTACCAGAGATTCGAACCAGTGGAGGACTAACAATAGTCGGCTCCTGTACGGGTTTATTGAAATATCTGGGTTTATTAAAATTTCGAGCACCTGGCATTATCGGTCGTCTCCCAGTGGGATTCGGCCGGTAATATGGTTCTGGTCGACGAACCCCGACATGAACACCGCAGTAGTCACAGCGAAAACCATCAAACCCTGGAGGAAGCCATATCCCGTTTCGGCAATTTGGACAATGAACCAGCTCGGCTTCTTCCATCATCTCTACTTTCGTTCGTGAAACTTTACTCCTCGGAATACCCTCTGTATCTATCTCATCTATTCATAGTCATATATTGAAAATGGTGTGAACACTTATGCAGGTCAGGGCTGTGGAATCGAAAAAGGTTGAAGCATATATCTTTTTTCTGACCAGCTGTGAGAATCATGTTCGATCCTATCTATTCAGGACAGACCAAAGGTATTCGATGCGAGCAGTACGCTAGAATTCTTTTCCAAAATTCTAACTGGAATATTTTATTGGAGTCGTAACTTATCTAACGGAATTTTGTTTATATTCCATTCATTTTTTTCCTTTTGGTTTAGATATATGAATTATAGAGTGTCATAAGAGAAACTGGATTTGTTGGTGGAGAGCAAGAGAGACTGAGTATCAATAAAAAGTATCTCTACAATGGCGTCTTAATATAACCAAATTATTGAATACACTAAAGTATCTATAGAATATCATACCTAGGAATCTAAAGATGCTACGGTCCTTTGCACTTGTTCCCACTAGCGCAAAGGGCTTGGGCTTACATTGGAGGCGACTCTCCATGTCCCCCAAGTAAGCATCCAATCCTTCCACGAAAAATCTCTGGTGGCATTGCACCTACTAAATATTGTTTAAGGAGAAAATGTTACCATGGTGTTAAGGAGAAAATGTTATCATTCTTATCTTGGTGTTTCTCTTTCAGAACTAGAACTAACACATCTTGAGCTGCTAATGTAAGGTGATGGAGTCTAGGTATTGGTTCTTTTTATTGGACAAAGTTGTCATTGATGTAAATACATTAGAGCATTGATTGAATGATAAACCCTAGAATGAAGCCCTATGGACGGAAAACATGTATGATTATTGAAACCCTATGAATAGAAAACCCTAGAATGGTTGGTTGGAAGCCTAAACTATAATTGTTGAAGAAACCCTAAATGTAATGACCAAACCCTTAGTTGATGAAAATTCCCTAATACAATTTGATGAAACCTTATCAATATTGAAGGAACCCTAAATTCCCTAGTCCCTAAAATTGTTAACCCTAAGTGTTAAAAATGACAAAATTCATTTGTATATGCAACCGTAAAGATGACCTATACAATATATGCATAAATCCCTAAATGAATATGATAAGTGCATAAATAAGTTCCTGCTAACCAAGAAGCAAAACCCTAGTTCATATCCCATGATGTCTGAAACATTCATACACATACAAATCCTTGGGGCATAAAAAGCCTAGTCTCCTACCCTAAAGCCCTAATTCTAAAAGGATAGCCTAAATTCCTATCCACATTCTAAATATACATACCCTAAAGCTACCATAATCCTTAAATTCTTGTCTATCCCTAATGTCTAAATATATATATATATACCTATATATATAATATATATATATATATATATATATATATATATATATATATAGAACCTATGTGTATTCAGAATAGGGTGATGAAGTTCAGGTGTTTTCGGTGAAAATTGCAGTACACAACAAGGACCAACTCAACAATTTCCTCCTTCTATAGTACTCGATCCTGTGGTATTTTGACTTTTCTTTCAATTCAAAGTTCGACCACTTCAAACATGTTCCTATTGTAAACTTTGGTCCTTCTCTATGACATTTCAAACCTGAAACTCGTGGTTCTATGGAGGATCTTGGCTCTCCTCGTGGCCTATAACCTTGGGCTCCTGCAACTTAGACATGTTCAAGAATCGCAAACCTGTGGTGATATCACTTTTGTATCTATGGAGCTTTTGACCGCGTCTTGGAGCTGCTCCTTGAAAAGAGAAGACACATTTTTGGGAGAATTGCAGTAGATTCCCTTGGACATTGCTAAAGACTACTATTTAAAGCATTGTTGAAGTATTTCTTGAACCATTGATTGTAGCATTTTCTTTGGTGTATTGGTAAAGCATCATTTTTTTGTAAGAGCAACTTATTTGGGGACATTTTGAAGTAAACTCGTGTGACATTTTGGGAGGCATTCTTGAAGGATTGATTGGAGGATTGAATGCACTTGAAGCCATTTCTCTCTTACCTTGCAGAAACTAAATTTGTAAGATAATCCTTGTTGAAATGTATTCAGACCTGCGACGCTGATTATAGTTTTTTTGGTGTAGCTTTGTTGTGCAAACCTTCGAAACACTTTTGAAGCTTCCAAAAACCTATTGAAGTGATCTTGAGAAGACATCAATTTTATATCTCATGGTTAGAAAAATGTGCATCCCTTGAGAAGTAGTTTATTAGAAATCATTTGGAGGATAGTGTTTTGGG
The DNA here is from genome assembly GCA_000404065.3 of Pinus taeda. Taxonomy (NCBI): domain Eukaryota; kingdom Viridiplantae; phylum Streptophyta; class Pinopsida; order Pinales; family Pinaceae; genus Pinus; species Pinus taeda. The sequence continues at coordinate 46,145 of APFE030955967.1, read as the reverse complement.
ATCAAGGAATATTATTGAATTACCTTGTTACATCGACGAAGAAAAAGTATAGCAAAATAGGAAAGCAGTGAAGAAAACTTGAAGGCTACATTGGATAAACTAAGAAGACATTGTGGAGTTTTTTGTTGAAGTGCACTCGAAGATCCTTGAAGAACCCTCTTGAGCAATTTTAAGAGAACCATTGTGAAGCATTAGTTGAAACCTTGAAGTTGTGATCAAGAATCATTGAATACTTGTTTAAATACTGATCTTGGACCAGACATTGGAGAAACATTTGAAGAGCATTTGAACACCTTAGAGAATATCTTGGAGAAACTTCTTAAAGACACCTTGAAGCATTATTGAAGACCTATTAAAAACATCTAGAAGCCATTCTTGGAGACTCTGATGCACGATTGAAGCCCTCATGGAGTAACCTTGGAGGAAATTATTTGGGTATCATGAAACATCTTGGAGACATCTTCTGTGGTTGCTAAAGTTGTCATTGATGAACATAGAGTTTTGAATATTAATTGAGGGCATTGTTGACGATATTGTCAGGGCTTGTTGCTTAGGACATTGGAAGCCTATGAGAATGGTTGAACCTATTTTGAGAAACAAAAGAAGTGGGTTGGAGCCATAGAGGATTGGAGTCCTCAAGAATACTAGGTTGGATCCTAAACTAGCTAAGAGGGTTGGAGCCCTAGAGTATTGGAGTCCTCACGTAGACCAATTTGGTGCTTGGTGAAGTATAAGTTGGAGCCTGGTTAGTTTGAAGATTGGAGTTTTCATTTAGGGTTAGAGCCCTAAACTATTTAGTGTACTTGATTCATTATAAAGAGGATTGGATTCCTCATCAATTCTTATTAATAAAATTATTCCGTTATTATTAATTTTGTGTTCTATCTTAAGTGATCTTAACTGGTAAAATAAAAATTGTAAAAAGAAACACTCATTTAGAACCCCTCTCAATATTTCCAACAATTGGTATCAAAGCCAGTACCTTCAATATTAGCCTAATAGATGGAAGGTATATCCTTAGAACAAAAATGGAAATGACAAGGAAGAAAGCCTCCAATCCCTCTGAAGATGTCTCTTCTTCAATTGTGAAAACAAAAGAAAATCAAGTTGGGGAAGCTTTGTTGTTTGATGGGATAAAATATGAGTCGTCGAGACAAAGAATGAAATTCTCTTTGATGGATAAGGAATTTGAAGTATAGAATTCAATGACTAATGGAAGCCTAGACGAGTCAAAATAGTTTGATACAAAATCTATACAAGAAGTATTGAGTGGTTTACCAAATCCTATAGAGGTCAATGTGGATAAATGTTCATCAACAAAAGAGCTTTGGGAGAATATTCAAGGTCTTCACTCAAAAGGATTGTTGGTTGTGACCTCTAATGAAGAAGATGATGGAGAAGATCACAAAGATGAACCAGAGAAGACAAGTGAAATTAAATATGAAGGCACCAATTGCATAAAGGAAGATGATGATGAAGACAAACCCGAAGTAGAAATTGAAATAAATCTTAAGACAAAGTTTGTAGCTACCCCAAAAGAGATAAGCAATTTTAAAAAGGAAAATGAGGAACTCAAAAAACAAGTACAAGATATTGATCATGATCATGATAAGACAAAGAAGGAAGTTATCCTTTTAAGGTATCAAATAGAAGAAAAGGTTGAGAATCTAAAAAAACTTAAGGAAGAATTGCAGCAAAACAAGAAGATACATCATGAAGAAGTCATATCCATGACAAATCAGTTAGATAGAGAAAAAAGAAAGGAAACCAATTTGGAAAATTGTCTTAAACAAAGGTCTAAATAATTGAGAAAAGTTGGCCAGTATAGAGAAGAATTCGCTTCCCTAAAAGATCATTTAGAATAAGCAAAGAAATAGATGCAAGGATTTGAAGTTAAGAATTTAAAAGAATAATTTCTCCTCCTAAAAGGACAAATTGATGAAGAAAAGAAGGAAAGAGAAATCATACCATTCCAAATCAAAGAAAAGGATGAAGAAAATAACAAATTTGAAGCAAATGTCATGTATTTTAAAGTCCAAGCATGTGAAGCAACAAGGATGAAGGGAGAAATTGAAAGTCAATTGGAAAAGAAATATGAAGAATGTGAGAAGATGAAATAAGAGATTGTTTCCCTAAATAAAGAAGTTGATAAACTAAAGAAGAACTTGAAGAATTCTCAAGTATGGGATGACCTTCTTAGTCATCAAAGATCCTCTCTTGATAAATCTGGTCTTGGATATGCAGGCAAGTCTTCTGGAAAAAGTGATGCAAACCTTAATGCATCAAAAGACAAGAATGTGGAGAACCTTGAAAGTTGTGCTAATGCCCCGAGTTCCAGCAAAATCAAGGAACTATAGAATAACATTAGAATATCCTTTTCTCTTAGAATATATGATGCAATAAACAATGAATATTATCAAATAACCTCAAGGTATAACATATTTAGAGATGCACAAAGGAAATCCTCATTTTGTAGGTATCTACCTATAATTTTTGGCTATTGTTACTATTGTAAAAAGTTTGGTCCTATGGCAAAGGATTGCACAACATATAACAAAGACATTTATCAGGACTCAAAAAAATTCCTCAGAAGTAAATTTGTAGGGATATACTCAAATATGCATAGTTATGAAGATTATGATTTACTATTTATGTATAAAACTGAATGCTTCAAATGCCATAATGTTGGACATATCTTTTAAGAATGCAAGTTGAAGTGTGTTCCTACATAATTTAAAGGATTTCCAACCTAGCATGGGAAAATAGTCATAAAGGTTTCGAGAAGGAAGTAGGTTTCACAAGGAAAAGAACATATTGAATATGTCTTGAATGCTAAAGTCATTAATACTTGTTGTCGAATAACTTAAGGGAATCATAAAAATATCATGCATACTGTTAGGTGGAGCACAAGTCAAACACCATGATAATATGAAGGATAGCTGAAACAAATCTATGACAAGAAGATTAGCACAATAACGGGGGCGACATGACAAGAATGATAAGGGAAACGCTTGATGAAAGGGCATTGTTAGGAAAAGTAGCCCATTTGTCATTGATGTTAAAAGGGGGCAATTATTTCCATCAATGGAAAAAGGGGAGATTACTAACAAAGTTGTCATTGACGTTAATACATTGTAGAATTGATTGAATGGAAAACCCTAGAATGAAGCCCTATGGATTTCAAACATGTATGATTATTGAAACCCTATGAATATCAAAGCCTAAAATGGTTGGTTGGAAAGCCTAAACCCTAATTTTTGAATAAAACCTAAATGCAATGTGCAAACCCTTAGTCCATGAAAAATCCCTAATACACTTTGATGAAACCTTAGAAATATTGAAGGAACCCTAAATTCCTTAGTCCCTAAAATTGTTAACCCTAAGTGTAAAAAATGACAAAATTCCTTTCTATATGAAACCCTAAACATGACCTATGCAATATATGCATAAAGCCATAAATGAATACAATAAGTGCATAAATAACTAATTATTAAGCAAGAAGAAAAACCCTAGTTGATTCCCCATGGTGTATTAAACATTCATACACATACAAATCCTTGGTGCATAAAAAGCCTAGTTTCCTAGTCTAAAGCCCTAATTATAAAAGGCTATCCTAAAGTTTTATCTGCATTAGAAATATACATACCATAAAGAATGTCATAATCCTTAAATTCATGAATCTCTCCCTAATGTTTGAAAATAAAATTTTATTTTGACATCTACATAATACCCTGAAAACTATTGTTTACACCAGCTTCAAGAAGTCTTCAATCCCTCCCTAACCAATCCTTTTACATTCCCTAAGTCACCTTTGTTATGGGTATATTAATTTTTAAATTATAAAAATACATGTTTATCATTCTTTTAGGTTGACTCTCTAACACTTAAGTCAACCCTTAAGCCAACCGATATGTCCTTTCATTGTGGAAAACAACTATATATATAATCCTATATGCATTCAAATTAGGGTCATGAATTTGAGGTGTTTTTGGTGAAAATTATGGTACAAATCAAGGATCAACTCAACCATTTCGGCCGTCTACAACACCTGACCCTGTGGTAATTTAGATTTTCGTTTGAGGCAAATTTCGACTTCATTAGACTTGTTCGTATTTCAAAATTTGACACTTCTCTATGACATTTCACACTTGAACTTTTTGCAAAACCTTTTAAGAACTGAAATTGGTGGTTTTGTGGAGGATATCAACCCTCCCTATGGCCTATTCAATAATTGCAGAAATATGCTAATATCACTTGTATACCTATGGAGTTTTTGACCACCTCTTGGAGTTGTGCCTTGAAAAGAGAAGGCACCTTTTTGGGAGAATTGCAGTAGAATAGCTAGGAACATTGGTGAAGACTACTGTTTAAAGCACTATTGAATCATTTCTTAAACCATTGATTGTGGCATTTTCTTTGGAGTATTGCTAAAGCATTGTTGAATATTTTTGTAAGAGAAGGTAATTTGTGCACATTTTGAACTAAAATTCTGTGACACTTTTGGAGGCATTCTTAAAGGATTGATTGCAGGATTGAATGCACATGAAGCCATTTCTTTCTTACCTTGTAGAAAATAAATTTTGAAGATAATCCTTGTTGAAAAGTTTTCAAAACTATGAATATGATTACAATGATTATGGAGCATCTTTGTTGTGCAGACATTGGAAACACTTTTGAAGCTTGCAGAAACCTACTGAAGTGGTCTTATGAAGATATCCTTTTTATAACTCATGGTTTGCAGTATGAGGATCCCTTGAGACGAAATTTATTAGACATCATTTGGAGGATATTGTTTTGGGATCAAGGAATCTTATTGAATTAACTTGTTACATCGGTGAAGCAAAAATATAGCAAAAAAGGAAAGCAGTGAAGTAGCCTTGAAGGCTACATTGGACATACTATGAAAGCATTTTGAATTTTCTTGTTGAAGTGTACTTGAAGATCCTTAAAGAACCTTATTTAATAGTTTGAAGAGAACCATTATGAAATAATTGTTGAACCCTTGAAGTTGTGTTGAAGAATCATTGAAGACTCTTGTTTAAAGACTAGTCTTGGATCATATATTGGAGCAACATTTGAAGAGCATTTGAAAACCTTTGAGAATATATTGGAGAAACTTATTGAAGACACATTGAATAATTATTGAAGACCTCATGAATACATTTAGAATCCATTCTTGGAGACCCTGAAGCATGATTGAAGGCCTCATAGAGTAAGCTTGAAGGAAATTGTTTACGTATCATGAGAAGTCTTGGAGACATCTTTTGTGATTGCTAAAGTTGTGATTGATGAATAAAGCGTTTTGAAGATTAATTGAGGGGATTGTTTAAGATATTGTTGGGATTGTTGTAGAAGGCATTGGAAGCCTATGATAATGATTAAACCTATTCTGAAGAACGAAATCAGTGGGTTGGAACCCTAGAGGATTGGAGTCGTCAAGAAGATTAGGATGGAGCCTGGATTAGCTAAGAGGGTTGTAGCTCTAGAGGAATAGAGTCCCAAAGTAGACTAGGATGGTTCTTGGTGAAGTATAGGTTTGAGATTGGTTAGCTTTGAAGATTGCATTCATCATCTAGGGTTGGAGCCCTAAAATATTTATTGTACTTGATTCATTGTAAATAATATTGGAGTCCTCATTATTTTTTATTAATAAAGTTATTATGTTATTATTAATTTTGTGTTCTATCTTAAGGGTTCTTAACTGATAAAATAAAAATTGTCAAAGGGAATATTGATTCACCCCCCTCTCAGCATTTCCCCTGGTATGACCATATAAAGAAATCCAATTGAAGTCCTCCATAATTTAGGTATCTGAATAGGCCTAATGATCATGAGAAACATAGGTGTCAAGTTGATGAATCTCCTCCTGAATTTTAGGAGAGGTTGTTGTATGATATATAGATGTCCCTTCATGGGTCTAGGTTTTAGTGTGTTTCCATCCTTACTGGCCATGCACGCCAACCCCTCTCTGGTTGCACATCCTATGTATAGGCATTGCAATCAAGGAGGAAGGATACCAGTCATAGAATTGGGACCACAACCGACTCCCCTAGATAGAGACGTATCCAACCAATTCCCGATCAACTACAAAATAAAAGTAGAAAATATAGTGGAGGCCTAAATTCTCCCTTGAAGAAACAATAAACCAAGATATGGAAGATGCCCAAAGAATAGACCCTATATTGTCCCCAAATAACCAAACAATTGTAGGGAGAATGTGATATAACCAATCTAAATTGAGGTGTGAGAGACTAGTGGATTTAAACCATAAATCCTTTGACAGGAAAGGGACGAGATCAGGCTTAGAAATCAACACTGGAACTATTAATGGTCCTAAGTATTTGAGAACCAACAAATAGGGATGCAATGAGGTAATTGTAGGAATATCAATAGAAACTAACCATCCACAAATGAATACAAGGAAATTAAATTAAAATAGAAAGAAGAGAACCACTGCCCATAAGTGTTACCTAGGAATACCAAGGCCAACAGTAGCCATAACCATGGAAAATGAGTGAAGATTTTGACAAGCTCCAATATGCCATGTTGATATCTACATATTATCCCACCTCACAACACTTTATTAATTTCATTACCTAGTGCAATGCCCCCACCCACTGCCACAGATGGAAATCATATGCACTCAGATACCAGGAGTGATGGGAAATTTAATTTCTTAAATTTTTGTACATTAAATTATCCACTAGGAGTTTGTAAATTGATAGGGCACTGAAAAAATATATAAAGAAGAAGATTCAAATTGTTTTTAATAAACAAATACTAAGTAAAATCACATTGCACTAAAAATCATAAACCAAAGCCAAAATCTTAGAGGGTTATCAGTCTGAGTCGTCGGGTTTCTCACATTTCCTAACGGATCCATGGGTTGTTAACTCTCCATGCCGGACTCTGAAAATCACTTCACATGAAAAATATAGGAATTTGGAAATTGGTAGATTTTAGATTCCTATGGTTCATTTTTGTAGGTAGAGAGCCCATATTTTCCATAATGATGTTTAAGAGTTTTCGATGTTTTGATCCATAAGTGGATCCATTCCATAAAGACAAAGATTATAGAAATTAACTACTAGATCGAAATAAATAAAACATGAAGTAAAATTCATAGTGACAAAATTTGCAAATAGATATATTTATGTACAAAAGAAATCAAATAACATCTACAAAACTATCTAACTATGCAAGTGCATCCCAGGACAGGGGGCCCTTTGTAGATGAGAGAATTGTTGGAATATGGAACTCAAAAACTAATCAACAACAAGAATTTGTCATTAATTCTTAGAAAATATTACAAAATACAAGTTTAGATAGTGTTCCAGAATACTCCCGCTATAACAAAGTCAATATCCTTCTTTCCTCATTAAAAACCCTTTAAGCTGGATTTTTCTCAGGAATTTATACATAAAATATGGGAGGCAGATTCAAAATATTACTCCCGAAAATGGTTTATCAAATCATCATCGTTTTGAGATAAGATTGATTTTTTATTATCTTTGGTAAAAATATGATCATATAAACTTGATTTGGCATGAAACCACCTTGAATTATCTTGGTATTATGTATTATGTAAACTGCTATTTGGAAATAGCTTAATCTGATGTGTTTTGGTAATTGGTTGTTCAGTTTGGGCGTAGTTGGAAAATGGTCACAGCTAGAAATTTCCCTCTAATATAATCACATATATATTGCAATCCATAAATTTTTTGGAGGAAACACACCTAGGAAAACTTGAATTGGGATGTTCTGAACAAAGCCCATGTTTTACTTTTTATATAATCGTCTTCGTTCTTTGGGAAATCACACCCAAATTTCATGACTCCAATATGTCTAGCATGAACTGTGTGAACTATTAATCTCTCCTAGAGAATTCTAGAACTGACCTTGGTGCAATGTGAATGATATGAAATAATATTTTTTTAGTAGGAATAGATCTCGTGGCATTATTTATGCTAATTTGGTGGGGAAATATCTCAACTGAAAAATGAACTATCGACGATCAACTACAAATGCATAACTATCGAAATGGTGTGTCTGCCAACACAGTGTGTCTACTAGAATATTGTGTCTTGACTTCTGATAACTTGGATTCATTCAGTTGGATCAACATTTCATGTGCACTTTGAGTAACTTGGCCACTCTGCACTTCAAGTAGTTGGATTAACTTTTTCTTCTAGTAGTTAGAGCGTCACCTAATAACCTTGGGGGTTACATAGAAATAATATGAACCAAGGTAGGAAAACCATCATTAGTAATAAATCAAGTATTTTCCTTTTTTATTTGTTAAAAATAAAGGAAGATGACAATAATTACCTACTTCAACATTCTTAGATTTATTATGACAAAATTACGGAGAAATGTGGCAAGGAGGGAAAGGAATGGCTGACAATGTGTTGTAACATGACCAAGAAGGAGTGCTTTAAGTGGAAAAAAGAATGGAAAATTGACAACGCAGCTTCTCCCCCACACCATATTTGCATGCCCTCATGAAAACAAATTGGTTATTGATCCTTCTCCCTATGTTTGGTCCCTTTCTTTGAAGAAGCCTATTCACCACTTCCTACCATCCCGTGTGTTGTGAAAATGATTTCACCACACTTTCATGTATTTTAGATCTCAAGATTGTAATTATTTAGTCTAGAAACAACTATGAAATGGCTCTTCTAGGAATGAAATACCTTGTTGTGTAATTTTAATCCACTTCTTATCATTTCCACTTTAATCCAAGACATCATGTATTATTTTAAATACATGCATTAGTAGTAGACATGATGATGTCTTAGTGATGTCTGAGAAGGTTTCTTTGCCTCCATTAAGATGATAATAACAATTAATAGTTTTTGAAGGTACATCTTCATGAACAAAATAATGTCGGAAGCATACTAATTCCATATGCATAGTCCTTCTTGTTTCCAATATGCCATAGAATTATAGTGGAATGAGTACAAAAAAATTATGAACCAAATATCATATTCTCGCACTAGATATAAATGTCCACAATTCTGTCATTAATATTTTTTTATTTTCTATTAGGATCCCACAAAACTACTTCATTGTCCATACTCTTTGATAGGATGAAGTTTCCAAGCTATCTAGTGCAAGATGCATTATTGTATGTAATGTAGCAATGAAAATAGGGAATTGAACGTACTTTGTTGTATTCAATGTCAAATAGGTCTAGACAAATGACTTCTCAACATATATCAAAATGACTTCCCTTACACGCTAAAAGAATTGATCATTCATAGTATGTCCATTAGGTGCCAACTTTAAACCTCTTGATACAACCCTGTAACTTGCTTCAAGCATTTCATTTAATGAAGGTTCTACTTTTGGTAGCATTGTGAGAGGGTAGAAAGACTTTATTGAGCAAGTGAAAGGAGTTTCTTTACATCACTCCCTACCAAAATAATGGTGCATAATTGTGATACATATGGAATTTAACTACAAATTGCCAATTTTTTGAAATATGAGAGCCCATTTTGGAATATTATGATATCCATAACCAATGCATTAAAAAAATATTGTTAAATATTGTTTAATCAACCTCCTTCAATATCATCAAATCACCTTTCCTTGTGAATCTTAGCTCACTCAAATATTGAAGGGTTTCTTAATAAATTCTTTTTGTTTCTGAACAAAATTGCAAGCTACAAGAATTCATGAAATTTACAGAAAAGTTTTCTTTAAAAACATTTCCGTAAACACACCTTGTGCATTTTTAGAAATTATTTCCACATCTTACTCAAATTTCTATATGGGGAAAAAACTATGTTGCACAATTTTTTTCATTTAAGCTTGAGTTGCATGCAAACATACTACAAAAAGTGTCTCTGAAAATAGGTTCCTACAGAAAATCTTGAAAATATCTAGCTGCCAAGAATTCTGTTTGTGTTTCACATGAGGGATTCCCTTGCTAGCTGCCAAGAAAATATCTAGAATTGAATATTGATGTTGGTGGTGATCACATGAAAGAATTCATGGTAGAAATAAATGAAAACCCCATATCTCTTTTTGGAGGAGAATGAAAATGTTGGTTTTTAATGGTGGAATCTTATACATAATAGGTGACATGGCATTGGACTACTACTGGTAGAGTTATCTAATCACTGATGAAGGCTATAAATCTACTCTTACAATTTTCCTTCGAAATTTCTACAAAACACCTCATGAGCAACTTTAGTCAGTGGTTCATCACTTCAATTATCTCATCATTATAAATAAAAGTGACTTGAATGTTATGTCATAAGAAGATGATGTGAAATAGAGAAAAATATTGACAAAATGATACATTCCCAAAATGAACCTGTTACATCTATCCTTGTCTCTCAAAGTTTTACTGTTATCCAAGTGTCTACAAAAACCCTCTTATATGAGAAAATTAAATCACCTTTGCTAAGGGTCCCAATTCCATGAAAATATATTTATTTTCTGAAAGAAAAAATTTCAAGGCATAATACTTGAATAGTCTTGAAGCCATTCTCTCAAAGTTGAGATATGAGTTTTATTATTTGTAGCTTTACAATTAATGACAATTGTTGCAGAATATGACCTGGGACTTCACATAAAATGTGTTATATGTGTGCCAATGTGTGTTCCCCATCCCTCTTACTTGGAATAGACATACTGTCGTCAATCCTGTTCAGTACCCCAGTGGGTTTACCTTGGTATCATACAAGCATAGCCCCATTTATAGGGGTATTTTATATTTTCTAGGCACATAACTCATTATTCAACTTTAGCTCAAGGGTGACACCATTCACAATTGTATTAAATCTAAGCTATTTAATATGTCGTGAAATGAAGTATCTCAGATAATAACTAAAATACCCCTCTAGTCGATCATGCTAGAGCTATTCTAAAATCCTACTGAGGTTCTACAGGAATGGTCCACCATAGGAGGTTTTCAACAATAATCCTTAGAGGAACTTGGAAATATTTCTTTGGATAATATCTTTGGGGAGAAATATTTATATGATGTATTTTATTTTTACAACCCCTAAATTCCCCACATCATTTTAAGCTTGTAAGAAAGAAGTACTACACATTACAGTGACAATGACAGATTCCCCCCCCAACTGACTCAATGGATGATCTTGTCTAGGTGACATGGAGACATATTAGCCAATAAATAATAACAGTAATTTTGAAAAATACTGAGGAATGAAGAGTGAATTGTACTTGACAAGACTTACCACATGAGTTTTTGATGTCAACCCAAACAAAAATAAATTGTGGCCAATCCAATTATGGAAGTGGTAGAAGGAACCATAGGAAGTTGTAGCATGTTCTATAAAAAATAAGTTGTAATTGTTGTGCCTTTAGATGTAGCAACTAAATCTCAAGGAGTTGCAACATTAAAAACGATTTGTAGCTGCAACAATTTTATTTTAGTTTATTTTTATATACTATCCTAAGGTATTTTATTTGAAGAAAGGATGATCTCCTTAAGTGTAGGAGTACTTCTAGTGCAACCATGTGAGTAGTAGATATAAAAATACATTCATAATTAGGCTTGAAATATAAAATTTAATGTATACCTTCGTATGAAGAACCAATTACTTCGTTTGATATGATGGTACAAATTGTCGAAGAAGAGAGTAGTGCTCTAACTTGATGATGTTTGCAACTAGTGCTTGATATAGTTGTAATTCATTGTAGTTGTTTTAACATCGACGTTGATTTATCTATTCTCCTTATTCATATGATATGAATCTTCTACAAGTTGTTAAATAATATCTTTGGTGCATAAAAGATATGAATATAGGCATGATAAAAATTCCTCATTCTTAGGTTCCTCTATTTGCTTCTCCTCACATTTTGGAATACTCAAGAGGTTTAATGATAAGCATGACAAAAATTCATCGATCTCTAGATCTAAGGGCTCCTTATCATCGGTTGTGCTCCATGGTTGCTTTATTTATTTTGGGTATTCTTCTAAATGTTTCTCGTAGACTTTTTTTCTCTTGTATTACTTCCCAGAATGTAGGTATGTTCCTAATTTCTATAAGAATTTTCTTATCCTAAGATGCAAAGATATTTCCAACTATGGTCAGGGCTTGAGAAAGTTCTCAAAGTAACATTCTAAAAAATATTGATCATTCCTAAATCCTTACTATTGGATGCTAATCCCTATATCGTACATGGGTTAGTACATTTGTGGGTTTCTTGCATCACATTAGAAACTTTGTAAAGAAATAAATTAAATATGTGAAAAGAAAGAAAATTCAAAACAAGATCTATCACATACTCAGATGCCCTCATGCTACTAAGCCATGTTTTCACTAGCTACCTATTTATTGTGAGTCAAATTCCTCCTCGGCCCATACAATACCAACATCATCTAAATCCAATGGGGTAGGGGAACCCAAAAAGGTGGATGCACTAGTTCTTACCTCTCATCTTATAGTTCTTGCCACTCTATGTTCTAGAATTCTCATATATTGTAGGTAAGGAAATATAATAAAACATCATACCAAACAATACCTAGTTCCTTGACACCTCCCTACGAACAATGCCAAAAATGACTGGTAATTTAATTGATTAAATTATTGTACATTAAATTATCAACCAAGCCCCAAGGGTTAGCTCAACTGGTCAAATTAGTGCCTCGCCAATCAGGAGGTCATAGGGTGAATTCTCCCCGAAAGCCCTTGGGGTCAGGGTTAGATATAAGTCAAGGAGCTTGATCCCCTTCGGGGTCGATCTGCCTATTTCTTACCATGACTGTAACGGCTACCCAATGACCGCAAGTATCCGTGAACCACAGAAAAAAAAACATTAAATTATCAACCAAGAGTTCATAAGTTGAGGAGGTGTCGGAAAAAATAGATCACCTTGAATCAGACAAAAAAATATAAGGAAATTTTTTATTTATATAATGGATGTGCGAAATAATACATTCCAGTATCCAACTCTTGGACAATTGTTTCATTGTTATTGATCCATTTAGGAGCTTCTTTATAGTCTTAATTACCAATTGAGAACCCTCATTGATTTGGAGTTTATAGGTGCATACCTCAAGTGCCACCATAAACCCTCTTTCTAAAGCAAGGAACTCAACCTTATTATTACTCATAAAGCCATAGTTCATTGTGAATACCATTAAAACTTTACTATCCCAATTCCAAAAGATTCCACCATAACCTACCTAGCTAGGATTGCCTTAAGAAGCCTGCTAAAAATTGAGTTTAAAAAACCCAAAAGGAGGAGGGGAGAAAAAGGAAGGTAATGAACCTCCTAGAGTGGTAGTCTTGGGTGTGAGAGAAGGGATCATAGAAGGTGAGAGATCCAACTTGGAAATGATCACAACTTCTTGTATACTGACATTCCAATCATCCTAGGTCCATGGTTTATTAAGAATTGTCTCTTGAATAATTTGTTTAGCAAGGAGGTCAAAGAGCCTACCATAATGTATTTTTATTTAAAGATCATTTTATTCATTTCCTTCCATAGGGGCTACATGAAAAAACCTGGAGCTAAATTCTGGGATCTATTAACCACTAGGCTGCCACCAATACTGGGTCACCAAAGGTCTATAGTTTCCACTACACTTGTAGGTTTTATCAGAAGACTTGAAAAGAACCAATATATTTTCCCATAGGTGGTCATCATAAGAATATATATTAAATAGGTGTTTTATTGATTCCTCCTGAATCTAGCAGAAAAAATAGATTGAAGGACACAAATACCCTTTCTCCCTTATTCGATATCAAGCGGGAATTCTATGATGACCTATCAATAACAAGAAGTGAGCTACTCTAGGCCAAAGATCATTCATCAATATTTTCCTCCAGATTGGATCTTGAGGAATATCATGATGACTAGTTGAAAGAAGTAGGCTTTCCTCGGAGTGAACATACCTCTGGGTGAGTTTATCCTAGTCTTGAGATAAGGATATTTCCATTTTTGGAGTTCTTTGGCTGGGAGAGGCTAGGAAGAAAGGGTTGGACGAGAAGGTTAGTCTTCTATAGATTTCCATTCCTACCATAATCTAGAGCCTTGATTTGTTTTCCAAAAGTATGCCATAGTAAAACATTGTTGTTCAATGGTGAATTATTCTAAATATCTTAGGGCATCTCAATCCCTGAGGTGTGGCATTTGATGCAAGGAATCTTTCCAAAAGAATGGAAACCTACCATCTCAAATTTCCAATAAATCATGGAATTAAATTAGGCTTTGGTTATTCAGGGACAAGTTTTAGATAGATTACCCAAAAGGATAATCATTTTATCACAATTTCTCTAACTAGGGGGAGGAGTGCCCATACTTCTGATCCTAGATTTTTTTTCATAACTCTATTACACCTTGCAACTAACACCATTTTAATTTAGCTCATAATTCATTGTTCATAATGTTTGTATCCCTAAAGCCGAATCCCCCTGCCAATATAGGGACAATTTTTTTATCTCAAGCCATAAGTTACCACTCTTGTCCTTCTTGACTCCTATCTAAAGGAAGTCTCTATAAATAGAAGGGATAGATTTAAAAATAACTTTAGGTGAAGCAAGAGAATACACCTAGTATATAGGTAGATCTTGTAGAAATGATTTGAGAAGGCAAAGGAAAATTACAACTTCATAGAATGAAATTCTCAATTATCTAGTTTATTAGGTATCCTCTATAGAATTCTCTACCAACATGAGGATTGTAGGGAGATCTCTACCAGGGGAGCTCCCAAATATTTAGAGAAGAGAGACATAGTTTTGAAGCCCAAAATGAAAGCCAAATGATGCTAGATTGTCACACAAGTATTTAAAAAGTAAGTATTTGATTTATCCTAATTTATCAAGGTTCTTGATGCATCCATAAAATTAGTGAGAATAGATTTCAAATCCATTTCTTCCTTCACCATAGGCAGGGAAAATATCATAATATTATCAAAATATATTTCATGGGTGATGGGAAGGTCATTACCATATAGATGAAGTCCCTAAAGAGCGTCCTAGTGTATTGTGGCTTTAAGATATCTACCCATACCCTCTACCACAAAAGTAAATAGAATATGAGCGATAGAATCAACCTAGTGGGGACCCAAGAGGGAGAAAAACCGAAGGACTGAAGGGTGGACAAATGATATTTCCAGTATAACCTATCATTAGTGTTGGATAGGTGTAGTTTTAATAGCATTCATGCTTTCTTTGATTTTTTCAAGGTATGAATGACCTCATGAGTAGTGATAATCCCATTAAGAATTCGTTGACCTTCCACCAAACTTGTTTACTCAAGGGAAATGATATTGTTTAAGAGAAAATTGAGATGGCTAACTATCATTGATGAGATCATTTTATAGATCACATTACATAGAGAAATGGGACAAAATCTATTGGGATCATCAAATCTAGTTTCATTGGGAATTAAAGTAATAAAAGTGACATTAAGGCCATACCATACCTTTTTATATTAGTGGAATTCTTCCACTAGTGCATGAGCTTCTAGGCCAAGGAAGGAGCAACAAGCCTAAAAGAAGTTTGTGGTGAAAACATTAGGACCATGTGCTTTGTTCTTAGGAATTTCCATTACTACTTCCTACACTTCACCAAACAAGACATCCCTCATCAAGGATTCATTATTTTCTAGGAGAATGAGGTTATCGATATGTGACATGATGCGTTGAATGAAAAAAACTATGATTGGAATGGGATTTGTGAGAAGAGATTGGTAGAACGAGACTAATCCTTACTCCATCTCACTGTGCCAAAATTTTTGAATTTGTAACTATGGTAGAACTTCATAATGTGCTTTTGGTCACTTGATGTAATTATATTTATCATTATAATGCATATTTTATAAATGCATGAGTAAAAGAAAATTTATCTTGAGTCAAAGTCCTATTGCAAATTTTAAAAGATGTAAATTTGAATATTTGAAATGTAAATTTTGGCTTCAAAAAGTAGCAAGTCATATTCCTTCCAATTCAAGTTAGCCCTCACCAAGGGACATGTATTTTTTCCTTAGAAAGACTACTATATAAAGGAAGCTTGGGCTCCTCATTTCATAGATTCGTATTTCTCACTCAAGACAACTTTTGAGCAAGTGAATGAGTTCAAGACGGATGAAGAAGGACAAAGAAATAAGGTCGTGTTTCTCTCTCTTCTCTCTCATAAAATTGCACACATCGAAATAAGTCTCTCTTTGTGATTCACATCTTTTGGGGACAACAACTTTAAGGGGCCAAAATTTCTCAAGGTTATTAGGCAGCTTCAGGGGGTTGAAATTCTGGGCTACTAGATAGTTGGTGGGAGGCCAAAATTTCTAGATCAAGTAGGTAGAACAAATTATAGCTTCAGTTTAGGTGACTTGACTTAGAGGAGAAGACCAGGTTTAACAATATGTCTAGTTTTGTCTCTTACTGAACATGAATAATTTCTCTATTAAAAAGGTTGTTGGGTTTTTCTCCATAGTGGGTTTTCCCAGGGTAAAACTTGTCTCTCTTTTGTGCTTGTTATATCTATTGTTCTACTATTAAATTTATGAATTATAATTTTTGAAGGATGTATTGAAATAAGAAAAGATACGATCTACATTAAAAGTAATTATTAGAATTCCAGACATATTTTTCTAACCCTAATTTCACTACAAAATCAACATGGAACCAGACCTTTGGTGATGAAGAAAAGGTATGTTAAGATCAAATTTGCAGAAACCCTAGAGAGAGAATATTACTAAATTCCTTCTTCTATATTGGCTAATATGGCTTCCTACATGAAATTCAAAAACAAGCTAGAGGGAGCATCAAACTTCAAAGCTTGAAAAGTCAGAATAAATCTTTTCTTTCCAAAATCATAGTGTTGGATATTGTGATAGGAAAGACTACTAAATCAAATGATGCAACTGGAAAAGAGAATTTAAAGAAGGATGATATAAGTTCTGTGAGTTTAATAGTGGACTCCATTAGAGACCATCTTATTTCCTACATTGCAAAGCACAATACCACCAAGAAGATGTATGATGCCCTAATAAATCTCTACACTAGCAATCATGTTGGTCAGTTCATGAGTTTGAAGACATTGTGGCTTCATACTTTGTAAGGATTTCAAAAATCAGAGATCAAATTTTAGCTATTGTAAAAACATCCTCCGATCAAGAACTTGTGACTATAACACTCAATGGTATCCCTAGATCATGGGATGCATTTGCAGAAAGCATAACTAGTTGGAAAGAAGCTCCTTCGTCTGAGAAATTATGGACATAATGTGCTCAAGATGAAGCAATATTAATTTATAAATATTGTCACGATGAAGTTCAAGCACTTGCAGTTCACTTCAAGGTCAAGGGAAGGAAGAAGTTTGGACCTCAACAAAATAAGCTAAAAAAACGGTCTTCTTCCTCTAAGAAGAAGAAAGACTTTTAAAAGATACAATGTTATGGTTGTCACGAATATGGACATTTCAAGAGAGATTGTCCTAATAGGACTAACAAGAAAAGAAAATGGAAGCAACATGCTTCCGTAGTAGAAGTTGAAGAAGATGAAATACCAAAGAGATCTAAGGGTGACAAAATTTCTTCTATTTTTATGCCTTGACAAGTTCCTTTGCAGATAATGATGATATGTTGCTAGTAGATTGTGGAGCATCAAGACACATGACTAGGGAGCATAGGAATCTTTCAAGCATGATAGAAAATAATTTGTGTCAAAAGGTTGAATTGGGAAACGAAAATATCTATGTAGTCAAAGGAATTGTGAATTCACCTGTGGAGATGGAATCTGGTAACAACATTCATCTCGGTAATTTCATTTATGTATTAGGTTTGAAAAAGAATATTTTCACTATTTATTTCTTAGAAGATAAAGGAGATAGGTGTGCTTTTATGGATGGAAGATTACTTGTTTGGTCAAAGGGATCTAGTATAGATGATGCTATGGTTATTAGGATTCATGATGCTAGACTACATAGACTTGTAACTCAACCATATAAAGCATTAGTTCATGGAATAATATATCCAAGTGATGTATGGCATCGAACTTGTATGGACATATTCATTTCAGAGCATTGCCTGAATTAAGTGTAGTAGTGTCAGGAGTTCCTGAACTACATGTAAGGAATGATGGTGTATGTAAAGGTTTTTCTCTTGGAAAGAGCATTAAGAAAAAATTTCCAAACAATGATAACAGATGTAACTAAGTTTTGGATTTGGTTAATTTCAATTTATATGGTCCGATACCCATAAAATCGCTTGGTGGTTTGTTGTATTGTGTGACATTTATTATGACTTCTTCCGTAAGACGTGGATATATCTCTTGAAGATGAAATATGAAGTATTTGACAAGTTCCAAGAATTCAAAACTAAAGTGGAAAAATTGACAAGTAAAAGGATCAAGATTCTGAGATCTGACAATAGAAGAGAATACACCTCAAAGGATCTTGTTTCTTTCTACAAGCAAACTCAGATAAAGAGGGAGCTAATTGTTCCCTATATTCCACAACATAATGGTGTAGAAAAATGAAAGAATAGAACCATAAAATATTATGTCTAGGCCATGATGCATGATTTATACTTATCATTGTTCTTATGGGGGAAAACATCTTGAACAACTGTGTACATTCAAAATAGAAATCCTCATAAAATTTTTTGAAGGTATGACTCCTAAAGAAACCTTTCTCCAAAAGAAATCCAAAGGATGGGCACATGAGAATCTTTGGTTGTGTTGTATATATTCATGTTCATAAGGATAAAAGGGACAAGCATGAGCCTTCAAGAAAGAGAGACATATTTTTCAGATACAATGAATCTTCAAAAGCGTACAAAGTTTACATTCCAAAACAATGACAGATTGAGGTTAGCTGAGATATCACATTCGATGAGAAATTGGCATAATGGAGGTCTAAGGAAGGCTCTTTAGATTCCTTGGAAGAAGTAAAGTGGGATACATCAAGAGAATAGAACTCAAGATGTTCTACAGAATGTACCAAAAGGCCTAAAGGGCTTTAAGGTCTAGTAGAACCAGTTATAGTTGTTGAGATCAAGAAGAGACCCACATGGCTTAGATCCACTTTGGAAGAGGTAGAAAGACATGCAGCTCCTGATGTCACATCTAGAGAAGTGAAGAGACCTAAAAGGTTCTTGAGCTATGCAGTTATTATGACAAAACTCATTGATGAAGAACCTTCCACTTATAAAGAAGCAATCAGTCAGTAGGTGTGTAAGGAAGTAATGAATGAGGAACAATAATCAATCATGAAGAATGATATTTTGGAAATGTTTCCATGGCTTGAAGAGAATTCAATAGATACTTCCAAGTGGATGTATAAGATTAAGCATGTTGAATATGGGAGAATTGACAAACACAAGGCATGATTCATGGCTAGAGGGTTATCCTAGCAAGAGGGAGAAGAATATGATGAGAATTTTACTCTTGTTTCCAGGTACACCTCCATTAGATCCATAATTTCACTTGTTGCTTCTATGGGATGGGAACTGCATGAGATGGATGTAAAGACTACTTTCCTCAATGGAGTAATTAAGGAATAGGTGTACATAGAGAAACCTCAAGGCTTTGAGTTATATTGAAAGGAGTCTTGTGTTTTGATTTTGAAGAAGGCCTTGTATGGACTCAAACAAGCTTTGAGAGCTTGATATGATCATATCAATTATTTGATAGGACTAGGATTGACTAAAAGTGAAGAAAATGTTGACAATAATACTGAGAGGGGGGGGGGGGAATCAGTATTATCTAATTCTTTTACCAAATCTTTCTTATTTA
>APFE030955967.1:2185-24869 GCA_000404065.3 Pinus taeda | reverse complement strand
TTATGTAAGGTGTACCTGCGTACTTCTTATTTTCTCCAATATTTGATAGCTGATCATCAATCTCTGCTACTGTCCTGATGTACACAAGCTCTGCTACTGTCCTGTATAGGATCCATCACCTGAATAGGTTGCCATCAAGGACAACACTTTGGCCATAATGCCAACAGAAAATCCAAACCTTTTCCTTAAGGTTGTGAATAAAGCACGTGTGATCCTATTATTATATGTTGATGAATTGTTTTTATAGGTTCCAAGCCTCTTATCATTCGATACAATAAGAAGTTGTATTCTAAGTTTGATATGAAGGATCTTGGGTTGATGCACTATTACTTGGGATTAGAAATATGGAAAAAATATGGAAAAGTATTCCTCAGTCAAGGGAAGTATGTGACAAAGATCCTTCCAAGTTTTGGAATAATGGATTACAAACCCATGGAGAATCCAATGGTTACTAACCTGAAGAAGTTAAGAGGATTCAACTCCAATTTGGTAGATCCATTTATTTATAGGCAGTTGATTGGTATGCTAATGTATATGGTTAACACTAGGTTAGACATTTTCTTTGTTGTGAACACTTTGAGCCAGTTTTAAATAGAACCAAGTCATGAGAATTGGATTGAAGCAAAGCAAATATTGAGATATTTATGTGGTACAATGAATTATGGCTTGAAGTATGTTGTAAACAAAGATTTACAAATTCAGGGATAGACAAAGACAGATTGGGTAGGAAGCATTGAAGATAGGAGGAGTACCCCAAGAGTGTGCTTCAGTTTGGGATCTGTTATGATATTGTGGATAAGTAGGAAGAAGAGGTCGATTTAACTCAACGCTAGTGAAGTAGAGTACATAACAACCAATAAGGCTTGTATCGAATTAGTATGGCTTTGGAAGTTGTTTACGGGACTATTTGGCCAAGAGTTGGACCCGATGGTGATACACTATCATAACTAAAGTTGTGTGAATATTTCATATAATCATGTGTTCCATGATAGGTCGAAACATATTGAGATCAAGTACCACTACATCCATGACATGGTGGAGAGGGGAGTGATTAGGCTTGACTACATCTCCACTGATAAGAAGGCAACTAATTTTCTAATGAAGATGTTTCCAAGGGACAAGTTTATGTACTTCAGAGAAACATTGGGGCTCATGTAGGTCACCCCTATCATTGAGAGGTAGTATTGATTCATATGTAGCATGAACTCCCAAGACGGAGAATGGGTCCAAGAGACAAAAAGGGTTCGACATGAAATGTTGAGTGAGTGTATCTTAGAGAAGGAACCTGATCATACACTAGAGATGGAGGAGTGAGATCCTGGAGCCTGATCACACACCAGGCATGGTGGAGTGAGGTCCTTAAACATCTAGATCCTAATCAAACAACAATAGGGTGAAGTGAGGTCTTGGACCTTGATCACAAACCAAGTAGGGTGGATTGAAGTTTGGTGAAACATCTATGCCTGATCACTAACCATAAAGGGGTTGAGTGAGGTCTTGGTCTAGAGTGCTCACTAGGAAAGTTAAGTGATTTCTTTCTACTTGAGGGTCTCATCATATGGTCTAATTGGTGGCCATGAGGATTTGAGGAATGATTACTCTGGAGAAGTGAGTCCTAATATGCTGATGACATTGCCATGGGTTTGATACTGCCTCGAAAATGGCCACCAGTAGATGCTGATAAGGATGATGATGTTGGTGATAATGGATAGCCTATTTCATTAAGGAATTTTATTCAATCTAAGAACATCTATGAGGATGATTATGAATGCCTCCCTAGTTAAGAGGGAGTGTGAATTTGTTACTATGGTCAGTCTTCATAATGTTCTTTTGGTCAATTGATGTACTTAAATATGTCATTGTAAAGCATATTTTATAAATGCTTGAGTAAAAGAAATTTTTTCTTGATTCAAAGTCCCATTGTGACTCTTAAAAGATGTAAATTTGATTTTTTGAAATGAAATTTTTGGCTCCAAAAAGTGACAAGTCATCTTTCCTCCAAGTCAAGTCGATCATGGTCAAGAGACATGTATTTCCACCCTAGACAACCTACTATATATAGGTAGCTCAAGATCCTCAATTGGAAGATTCACATTCATCACTCAAGGAAACTTCTAGCAAGTGAAGGAGGCCAAGAAGGATGAAGAAGGACAAAGAAAGAAGGTTGAATTTCTCTCTCCCCTCTCTCATAAAATCACACATGTGGAAATAATTCTTTGTCATTCACATCTTTCTAGGGTAGCAGCTTTAGGGGGGAAATTTGTTTTGGGTTATTGGGCATATTTTATGGGGCTCAAATTATGGGATACTAGATAGTTGTTGGGAGGCTGAAATTTCTAGATCAGGTAGGTAGAACAAAAGTTCAACTTCAGGTTGGGTGACTTGACTTGGAAGAGAAGACTAGGTTTGACCATAGAGTCTAGGTGTGTCTCTTTTTAAACAAGAATAATTTCTTTATTGAAAAGGCTTTTTGGTTTTCCCCATAGTGGGTTTTCCAAGGGTAAATCTTGTCTCTCTTTTGTGCATTGTGGTCTCCATTATTCTATTATTGAATTTCTGAAGTATAATTGTTGAATGATATATTGAAATAAGATAAAAGATGGTCTACATAAAAAGTAATTATCATAATTTCAAAAATATTGTCCTAACCCTAATTTCACTAGAAAATCAACAAAACTATAAGGTGACCATTGCATGATGGAAGAGGGAAGATCTTATTGTTATGATGGTGCTTGATTATAGCATTATGAAAGTATTTGGTATTTCAGCTTCTTTCTTTTAACCATTACACATGGGATTTCTATTTCCATAAGATTTACTCTTGTTTTTTCCTCTGCTCCTTTTTGTTGATTAGGAGACCTTATTCCCTAATCATGTCCTTTGATATACCATTAGAGATTATTTGTTGTTTGACCTCATGGATCCTTTTATTTAATATATATATATAGTAAGGATATGACCAAACTCAATTCTATCTCAATCTCTGATTTTTAAATTCAATTCTTTTAGATTTAATTGGAAGGTATGCATAAGATTAAATCCTTGGTTTTGTATCTCCTCCCACCAACCTTTGGCTTCTTCTATGAATTCACGCTGTTGTAACCAAAAAATCTCAAATCTAAAGGGGTGATTATGAGGGCCTGCCTTTAGGTCCAACTATAAATGGATTGGCCAATGATTAGATCCAAGCCTTGGGAGGATAGATGCTTCAATGAAAATACCCTTTCCCATTAAAGCCTTATACAAAAGAAATTGGTTTGGGTGGCTGAAAACTTTATGTATTCCCTCTCTCTAGTTATTCCAAATGTAGATCCCATTGATGGTACTGTAATATGCAACTTGAAGATCATGCATTAGATCTAAAAAATATTGTTCTTACGAATCAAGTCTCCTTATCCCTCACTTTGTTTCCTCCAGAGATTTGATTAAATTAAAATACCTTCAACCTACCCATTTCTCATCTTGATGGATGGATCAAATTATCTAAATATTTTCTACGAAAGCCAATTTTTCCAAGAGAATATTCTATTTATAAACAATTGTGAGGCAACTCATTTCTTTTGATCATAATAATGAAAAAAAACACATAGTATTCAAGGTAGATCCACCCAATCTTGAAAGGATACTTCCAGATGATTCCAAAGTATGAATAAGTCACCAACACTTCCTTTGGCATCCACCACAATTTCTTCACACCCTTTCCATCATTAATCAACTGTTATTTGGACCTTCTCAATGGAGATTTTAATTTATTGAAGCATAAAAATTGAGGGTTTTCCATTTATTATTCCTTCTTTGAGACACCTTTGTTTACCTTGGATACTAAGGATGTGGACATTCCAAGAGATTAAATTCATTAGATAAGATGTTTGATGGAAGAAAACATCTCGAACAAGACTGTAACCTCTCCAGAATACACTAAATGTTCTCCAACTACTGAAATCATGGCTCATGTCGAACACCACCCATTTTTCTTGAGTTATTTATGTATCTTTCCTTGATTTATTTATGGAATTGAGTTAGCTAGAGTTTAGGGACTGGTAGCAAGATTTTGTTATGCCATTCGCTCAAAAAAAATTCCAACACTTTTTCATCATGAATTAAAATATCTACTTCCTCCTCAGTTTCCATTTCAACCGCTTCTTGCACAGGGTTTGTTTTGTGATTAGTGGTTTGAGTGGCACTTCTTGCACTTTATGCTTTGGATTAGCTTTAGGTTGAGTCTTTTCATCATTTCAATCAATATTCATGATATATTAGGTAGATCAATAAACTCATTGGGGTTTCAAAAAACCATGAACTTATTCTCATATTGAATAGGATTAGCCTTCAAGGGGCCTTGCAAATTTATGGGGTTTCATATTTTATAAGCCACTATTTGAAATCCATCTAGGTTGAATTTCTAATTTTCCAATTTAGCAGAGAATGAAGAAATCCACGAATAAGTACCTATAATTGTGTCATCGATGGCATCGAAAAGGCACATTCTCATAGTCTAAGGGTTGAATCTAGGTTTCATACTGATACAAAATCTCTATAGATTCTGGGAGAGGCTAGGATATATTCATATATATGCAGATTATAGAATATGAGGTATACCAACCATAACTTTTTACCTAAAAAATATTCACAAGATATCATATATCATTCCTAATGCCATTGAGAATCTCTAGATCTTAGAATTCTTTATGGAGAGAAAATAATCTTACCCAAACAAAAACCATCAAAAACTTTTCTTTCTTAGGATTGTAATTCTCTTCCCAAAATCTAATGAAAAGGCATGTGTTATTATAGAAATAGGGGCAATTTTCAAGCTACCTAGTTTGATTTTCTAAATGGAAAAATCAACTGTAAAGAAGTCTTTAGCTCCTAGTTTCAATTCAATATGGCTTTTTCGCTACCACTTGATTTGGATTCAATTCACCAAGTCTTTCTCTAAAGGCCATAACTTGATAAATTTGTAGATGAGAGAATGATATTTCATAAACTAAATATAGCTTTCTATTTATTACACCTAATCTCATATTTAGGGTTAGTTTTAGCTCAGGAAGACATCTACTTTTCAATTTTCATTATTAGTGGATTCCCAAGGTAGCATTCTCCCAAATATTTCCTTATCTCCTAAACCACTAACATTTTAATGGTTTTCCCTAGTCACTACTTGTCTATAGAAGGGGTTCACACCCCTCTCCACATGGGCATTCACTAAGAAAATTAGTAACAATTGAAGAGATAGTTACCAAATATTATATAAACTTTAATTGGATAAATAGTATGGCTACAAAATCGGAGTTTGTAGAAAAAAATATAAAATAAAATCCTAACCCTCGCATATCCTCTTATGTCACCTAATTTGATTATACTCCATTTTAAAATTACTAAAATTTTAAAAAATATTTAGGTTCTTAATAACATATTAAAAAAAATATGTAATTAAGAATTATAAAATAATCAATTATTTAGGATATTAAAATATTTTTTTGTAGAGAGCCACATTCTACAGCCAAGTGTGAAGGAGATGTGTTATGTTTTTTGTGCTTAGCCTCTAGTTGACATGTGTCCCTTAAAATAAAAAAGAAATATCAAGTCTAATAAAAATTGAAAATGAATATACACATTTGGTTATTTAATTAAAGTCATTATAGAACATTAACACTTGCACTTTCACCCTCTTAGGGAATCATTATTGATATTACAATATTGTATAGAGGAGATGGGGCGATTTTTTTTAAATCTAGCTCTTAATTGTATCCATATGTAGATACATAAATCTTATATTTTTTCTTTTGAATGTGGAGAATATGTATAATTCTTATACTTAAAAAAAAAAAAATCAATACATGATTTCACTGATATTAACTAATTATTTTAATGTTAACTAGGCTTATGAGGCCTAGTAGACCTACAAAAATATGGTGGTGTGTTTTCCAATTGAACATCTTGTAATGGATACGAAAGGTTTTCTTCTTGATATAGGGATTTATGCTGGGATGGATGAATGAGAAACCCTCTTAGGTTTTCCTAGAACCTAAGGCAAATGGATCAAGGGATCTACTATAATATGGATGGATGTATTCAACAATGCAAGTAATAAGAAGGAATTAGAAAATAAGAAGTGAGAAATAGCTGCCTTATCCATATGCACAAATCATCTGGAGTAATCAGTGTGGTTGAGAAAGGTCCTTATCCAACTCCATGATCAAAACCTACACACAAAGCAAACAAATGTGATCTTCACAAAATATCAATTTAAAACACTAGCAAATAAGCAACTAGGTATCATTAAAGACATCAACAAGAAACCAAAGTCCAAATTATTGCAACATAAAGCACAAGAAGCATAAACATTAGAAAAAAATATGGATGAAACAATAATAAATCTATATATTCAATCAATGAAGGAATATTACAACCATAAAGAGTTGTATCATGACCTCCTCCATCTCCTAGCTCTTCAATCTCTCTCTCTCAAACAATATGTTGGTATCATAACAATACATGAATTCCAATCCCAATCTCAATGTCGTGACCTACAATATATAGGCAAGGGGAGGCTAAAAAAATTAGAAATTATTCCTTTCGTTCACTTTGGGAAAAACCATAGGGTGGAAGATGTTTCCTCTACTTTATTTCTTTCTTCGGCTTTAGTATGCTTGTTAGGATAAAAAACATCAATGGATGATCTTGAGGAAATAGTTTTCCACCTTTTTAGAGTCGACTTGAGTGAACAAACAAATTCATAATGAGTCAACTCATCATTTTTTCTTGTGTCTTTGTGAAATTATGGTAAAACATGCCCCATGAATATACATAATGTTAACTTCTAGGGTAAAGTAGGTTTGTAGTCTATGGCCATTGTTAAAATGCTTTGGTGTGATCTTGCAGGGTGTTATAACCTCAAAATTCTTGAATAGGGGTGTATTTCCATAAAAAGATGATATTCTCCTTTCAGATGATGAGGAGGTATTTTATTGTATAACATATGTCCCCTAAAGTGTGAGGGCAGAGAAGAAGGCGATGGCCAAAATAATTTTTAATATAGTTGATGAGTGAGAGTTCTAGAGTTTCAGAATGGAAGGAGGTTTGTAAACACAAAACATATGTCAAAAATACATAATCATGTCCTGAGTTAGGCATTCCCATGCTCAATAGCTCAACCAAAATGATGTCCGATGGATATATGATGGATCTTGTCCACCGATAAGCCCAATGTGGAATGACGTCCTAATGTGATTAGTCTAATAAATTGTCTCCAAAAAAATTGAGGAAATAAGGCTGAGTGATGCAAGCTTCCACCCAAGGTCTTCATTAGCATCGGATAATAGCATAAATATACACATGTGAATAAATTAGTTAACTCTAAACATGCAATATTTCCTCTGATTATCGGTCAGTGATGAAAATCATTAAAAAATGTGAGGATGTCCACTGGTAAGGATGATGGTCTCCAAGATGTGCAGTATAATCTAGTGAGTGTGAAAGGATTTGATGTCAAAAACTCGTAGAATCAATGAATTGGGAGCCAATAGTGAAAACCCCAATCAAATGCATAGAAACCTTCCACTAATGACTAAAAGCTCTAGGGTACTCTGGTGTTTCTCAATCCATTTCCCAAATAATGTGTTGAAGTCGATAAGGAGGGATCTATCAAAGGTAAGCAAGGAGGAGCCCTACATCAATTGATGTGAAGCATGGCAAGATTATTGATTTTGAAGATAGGATAAATGATCTAAGTGGATATTGGTGGCCACCCACCTATTCCACTTAGACCTCCAGTCACTTTCATCTGTTTCCATGTTTATGTCAACATTCACTATTTTTAACAGTTT
Source organism: Pinus taeda (assembly GCA_000404065.3). NCBI lineage: Eukaryota > Viridiplantae > Streptophyta > Pinopsida > Pinales > Pinaceae > Pinus > Pinus taeda. The sequence continues at coordinate 17,040 of APFE030955967.1, read as the reverse complement.
TTTCAGGTCCTAAACTTCTAGAGCAGCTTCGACTCCATAAACAACTTTTTTCTAAGGTCCACAACAAGTCCAGAACCTACCGTAAGTCGTCTATTACTTCGAGAGACCTTTCCAACAAGGTATCATAGGCACCAAACAAAGATAATATGAGCAAGATATGAGCCTGGGAAGTTGGCTACCCAACTAACCCCAACAAGGCCCACAAACTCTAAGCATTACATCTCTTGGGGTTAGGGTTATGGTTATTTAGGGTTTTCAATTGTTTTCAATAATAAAATAGGCCCTTGTGCCTTATTGTAACACAATCCAGAGGCATGTAGCTGCCACATGTATTCTCATAGATACACTAACATCGCCTCGAGCTAGTTTATTTACATTATGTCTGTAAGTATATTTAATTATTTTGATATTAATTAAATTATGTGCTATTTCTACTGCATATCTCTATTCATGGTTATATCAGTAATTTTTTTGTTACTGTTTAATTTTGGATCATTGGTATCAGAGAAATCTTTTCTTTCTCTATTTTTCTTTACATGTCCCCAACAAAGTCAGGGTATAAGGAGTTAGGGCTCAGAATGGTTGAACCTCTGCAAGACCAGCCTTGCAAAACCTGACAACCTCCCATGGCAGAAGAAAATAAAGATGAGGGGGCAAGAGATTCCTTCAAAATGTTTCTCGAGGAAGCTCTCAAGTGATAGAGGAACATGATGATGGATAACTTTGTTGAGATCCTTCAATGGCTACCCATTAGTGACGCATCTTCATCCAACATCCACTCTAGAGCTTCCACTCCCTTTAAGGTACAAGTTAACTTTCATATTCCCATATTTGAGGGCCAAATAGATGCATATGCCATAGATAAATGGTTGAATCTGTTGGAAGGATATTTTTTAGTTGATGACTTTTCTAATTGGGAAAATACTACTTTTTCACTTCTCAAAGCTGCCCAACACATCAAGGACATGTGGGAAACCTAATGTGAATAAAAGGACGAGAGGGAATCCTCACTATTTTTCGCTGCACTCACATGGGATTATTTCCAAGAATCCAACGTGAAACAATATTACCATGTCAGGAGCTATGAAGATAAATGCATAAGTTGAGAACGCTACGATAGGGAATGGATAAAGATGTGTTAGAGTTGACAAATGTTTTCCATACCCTCTGCACGAAGTTGGATATCAAGGATTCTGAGTGAAATTTGGTATTCAAGTGTTGTGATTATCTACATAAGTAAATCTAGGAAGAGATGGAGTTCTTGGACATCTCCTCATGCAGCACGACATACCGATAAACTATCAAGATTGAGCAGAAGTTGAAACAAAAGAAGTAAGACTTTGAATCTGTGAATATGAAGTAAGGAAAAGGCTCCCCCAAACCATAGATAAAAGGCCAAAGCCAAGGTAGGTGACCCAAGAAAACCTGCCAAAGCTATAGGAAAAGAAAAAAAACACAAAGAAAAAGGACACGTGAAAATGGTGCGAGTTCCATAAGAGCTCCACTCACAACACAAGTGAGTGTTGGGCCAAGCAGTCACTAGTGTGTTAGAAAATCAGAAAAAGACAGTAAACATTTTCCTATTCTTCATAATTACTTTTGATGTTTATTATTATTACGATTATTTATATCTTCTTTCTTTAGTTCATCAAGCAATTACCAAAGAAACAACACATAAAACAATAGATGCCAGATGTAGGCACATGCCAGGGCAAAAACTCCCTAGAAGGGAAAACCCAGTTAAGATAATTCTTTCTTTCAATAGATTTCTTTGAGGTTCTTCACCCTAGACCAAGACCATACCTTCCCTCCACACCAAGTCAACCTCCCATAATTTCGACCTCTTCCTAGCAATAACCTATGACGACTGACAACTTCTGGAAATAGTGAAATTTGGAAGACTTAGATCTACATATCTAGGGAATGAAACATAGAGAGACACACCAAAATTATGATTTTCCTTGTCTCCTTAGACTTCCCCAAACTTGCATTCACTTTGGCTTCCTGGAAACATACTTCGCACCTTTTCCCAGCTACAAGAGAACTTCACACTTATGCCTAGCAACAAGAGACTTTCATACTTCTGCCTAGCTACAGGAGAATTTGAACTGAATGAGAGAATGATGTTGCAAATGAATTTTATGATCTTCCTTTTATAGTCTTCTTATGGGATAGAATAGGGTCCTTAGTCCGACTTGATCTTCTCTTAGGCAGACATGGTATGGAGGTTACATAATTCATATTTGACTCAATAATTAACATTTTTACATGATTCAAAAGCCCAAGAAGGGTCTCTTTAAATGTACAATAATTGTATGGACTCATAATAAATGTTAGAAGTCCTAAATGGACACTCTGACCTAAGAAATGGTGACCCAAGTATGAAACCCATGCTTTATTAAGTCACAATCATAATAATAATAATAATAATAATTTCTTTATTCTTTTGACAAATTATTAAATACTGAACATAATTACATTTTCCAACGCTCCCTCTTAACTAGGGAGGTATTCATAATGTACAAATAAAATGGAAAATCTCAAAGCATATGAACCATGAAGAACTTTAGGCACCACAATGTCATGGACTAGATTCTTGACAAGGGCAATGTATCTAAATAGTCACTCAATAGTTTAGGCATCACAATGCCAAGGACTAGATTACTGACCTAGGAAATCTATCCAATGGGACTAATATAGAATTAAGATTTCAACCCCTTTAGGTACCCTCACACTTACTTTCTAAGCATCAACCCAAAAATCCAAGTGTGTATCCATAACAGAGCTCAATGACCAACACCATCTTTCCAAATTCGTGACTCAGACATTGACACAAAGTTTCAGCTAGATGTGCTCCTAGGAAATGCTTCACTCACAAATCCTCAACAGTCCTTGATCCAACAAATCAAGAATGACCAATCTCTCCCAATCAAACTGATTGGTAACCAACATTTTATAAAATCCTTTGAGAGATTCACTTGTACAAAAAAAACCCCAATCAATAATATACTTTCACATATACATAATCAAATACAAACCTCCAGGGCCTTACAGACAACTTGATGTTGCTTTTCAACTTTTCATAGTAGGACTATCTTCCAAATATTTGACAGATGATTCCCCAATAATATGTTTTCCTTCCTACTTCTCATGCAAACATATCCTCCGAAATTCATTCTTCAATTATTACTAAGCTATGCCCTCCCTCTCACCCAGGAATTACCTCTTTATCTAGGCTCCCTCTTAATCTTAGGGAGATCAAATACTTACTTTTCAACATTGGAGAATATTTCATGGCTTCATCTCATTAGAGTTATTATCATCCCCATCGTGATTATCACATCAATGAGAATCTTCACCAAGTTGAAGTTTATGTACCTGCATAACTTAAATATCATGTACAACCAAGTCTATAGAAGCATGATGTTAGCCATATCAAAATCATGGAAGCATTTCATATTTATGCATATATGATACCCAAACTTAATTACAAACAAGAGAAATATACTCTTCAACATCTTTCTAGGGACTTTTGTTATACACCCTAGTCTACATCATAAAAATATCCATTCCTTATAGGGTTTCAATGTGTCTTCCAAGGGTATGAAATACCTTACTATAACATAAAAAAAACCCTAAAAACAATTCACGCAAAAATATATCTACAAAGAATCTAACAACTATTCAAAATACATATCTTAGACTTATCACTAGGGATTCATACAAATCCTACATTTTATACAAAAGAATCAATCAAAGTCAGTCACATCTTAGTCATTACTTAACCAGTTCCACTAGGGTTAGTTTAAAACCCCTAGATTTTCAATCAAACATCAACCAGTCACTAACATGACCAACTATCACTAGGGTTAGTTGCAAACCCTAGATTTCTGAGAAATCATCAGACTCAAACAAAAAATTCAAATTTCAACAATCTCTTCACAAATCTCAAATTATCATATAGTCAACACTCATAAGAGATTTCTACTTCAACTAAGGTTCAACTCCAAAACCCTAGAATTCCATTTTCACAAATTCAAAAATCTTCCACAAATCTCAAATCATCATATTTCAAAGATTTTACTTTGACTAAGGTTTAACTCCAAAACCCTATAATTATACAATCTCAACAACCATTAAATACATAGATCTCAGCTTGTTACATGTCTCATTAGACAATGTTACTACTAGGTTTTAACTGCACAACTCTAGATTTTCATTTTCAACAATCATCTAAATAGATTTCAAATTGTTATATCACACATAATAAATAGTTTAACTTCACTAGGGTTTAGCTATAACACCCTAGATTTCTGAATATCATCATCCTAGAATCTTAGACAAGGATTTCCATTAAATCCTAAAAAAGGACTTCCATTAAGTCCCAAGACAAGGAGTTCCATTAATTCCTAAGACTTATGACCATCAATAACTAGGTCCACACACATATCTAGGAATTCATAATCAAACACAAGCATATCATATGTCTAACAACATTAATACAACAGACCTAGACCATGCCAAGGATTCAACCAAAAGGACACATTTATACATGTCTAGATTTCATCATCATGCAAATACATTTCATATCATGTGTTGGTCAAACCAAACTTCACAAATATCAATAATATTTAGACACACAACTATCTTGATTACACTAGGTTTGATCAGACAAACACACATATACCAAGTAAATTGATTCTAAGACAATATAAGAGTCTTTCTCACTTATTCCACCAAACCCTAATGAGCTAGGGTTCCAATGTGGAAACATAAAAAACCCAACATTACCAATATTTCAAAGGTTCTAGGATTTTAGACCTTATCATTCAACCCTAACAAGTTAGGATTTCCCTATCATATCAAAATCCCAAACAAGACATCATCAATAAAAAATTAACTAGAATTTCACACTATCCCTAAGAAGTTTAAGGTTTTAGACATTCACAATAGCATAGACTTCGGTTAGGGATTTCCTAAACTTGTCTAGGGTTCTACAAAATCAGTTAAGAGTTGGGTGGGTAGATTTAAGATGAATCATCCAAACAAGAATCGCTAAGATTCAATACAACTAGTCATTACAAAATTAGTAATAGATCATCAAATGAATAATCCTTTCAATCAACGTATTCAAAGCATACCTTTGTTTCTTGACTAACATTGTCTTGAGAGATCGTCCTTCTTTCAGATGTTTTCCCTAATCAAGACAACGAAGGGAGAAATGTGATTAGTATTTTAATATAATAATAAATAAATGAATACATGAACCAAAAATTGAAAATACATGATATAGTTATCTTTGGAAGTTGTTGGGGGCTCCCTCCAAAGGTCGAGGGAAACTTACAAAATTAATATAATACAAAAATGTATTTTCCAAAATATGTTGAAAACCCATAAATTGTAAAACATATAAAAGAAAATATGTAATGGACTTAATAGTGCAAGTCCCTAATGTCAGTTTCTTCGAGATTTCCTTTCCTTGAGTCTCTTTCTACAACAAGGCTAGCTTGATCTCTTCCTCTCTTCTTATTCTTTGGATTCTTGGGACATTCACTTTTGTAGTGACCCTTCTTATGAAATTGATAACACTCTATCTTGGACATGTCAACATTCTTCCTCGGTCCCTTCAATCTCTTTCCTTTATGATGAGAAACATAAGAATTTGGTACTCCTTTAGGATTTACAACCATTGAGATCCTTAATTATTCTTGACTATAGGTGGTCCATAATTCTCCAAAAGTAGGAGCTACCTTCCAACTATTGAGACCTGTAGCAAATGAACCCCAAGAGGGTGGTAATCCTAATAGAGTAGTGATCACAAGTTCTTTGTCTAGAATAATCTCATCGATGGTCAGGAGATCATCCCTGAGTCTAGCTATCTTCAAAAAGAAGGTTTCCATAATATCTTGTTATTCATCTTCATAGTCCTCAACTCATTCTTTGAACTTGCTACTTGTCCAATGTTGTTAATAGTGAACAACTTCGAAAAGGCTTCATACATCTCTTGAGCATGGTCGGTGTTAGATATGAATGGGAAAATATTTTCTTTTACCCCTTCTACCATCAGAGTCATAACCACCAATTGTAAATCTGAAATTTTCTTTCTCGACATCCCTGGCTTGTTCTGTAGGCTTCTTTACATTTCCTTTTACCAATTCCAACACCTTATTCTTCTCAAGGATTGGGTCAATCCTCTTCTTCTAGGATCTCAAGTTAGGTGCTCCTTCAAGTTTGTTCTCACCCTTTTTTGAGTTAGACATCCTCCTTGAATATAATAGACTCCTTCTTTGAGATAATATCTATGAATGGATTAAGTGCTTGAGACTACATTTTTCTTCCTTTTTCACCAAATCTACGCTACCATGTTAGAAAATCTGAAAGGAAGTAAATATTTTCTTGTTCTTGATAATTATTTATGATGTTTCTTATTGTTACAATTATTTATATCTTCTTTCTTTTTCTCATCAAGAAATTACCAAAGAATAGACACATAAAATAATAGACACTAGATGTCGGCACATGCTAGGTAAAAACACCCCTTGAGGGGAAAGCCCAATCCAGATAATTCTTCATTTCAAAAATATTCTTTGAGACTCTTCACCCTAAACCAAGACTATACCTTCCCTCCACACCAAGTCAGCCTCCCAAAATTTCAACCTCTTCCCAACAACTTTGACTATGTAGCAACTTACAACAATTGACAGCTTCCGGTAATAGTGAAACTTGGAATAATTTGATCTCCCAATCTAGGGCACAAACAGAGAGAGAGAGACACAAAAATTTTGATTTTTGTTATCTCCTTAGACTTCCCCAAACTCACATTCACTTTGTCCTCCTTATAATATAATTTTCACCTTTTCCCAGCTACAAGGGAACTTCGCACTTCTACCCAACAACAAGATAATTTCGCACTTCTACGTAGCAACAAGAAAATTTCACACATCTGCATAGCTACAAGAGAATTTGAACTTGATGCAAGAATGATGCTGCAAATGAATTTGATGAACTTCCTTTCATATGCTTCTTGTGGGTTCTAATAGGGTCCTTAGGCCGACTTGATCTTCTCTTAGGCTGATAGGGTGTGGAGGTTGCATAATTTATATTTGACTCAAAACTTATCCTTTTCACATGATTCAAAAGCCTAATAAGGGTATCTTTAAATGTATAATAATTGTATGGACTTAGAATAAATCCTAGAAGTCCTCAATAGGGGCTTTGACCTAAAACATGGTGACCTAAGAATGAAACCCATGCTTTAATAAGTCACAATAATAGTAATAATACATTTTTTCTTTATTCTTTTGACAAGTACATTACATAATGACTCAAGTACATTATTGAAGACCAAACATAATTACATTTTCCAACATGGTGGCCGAGCTAAAGAATTCCAATTTAGACGCATGTTCTAACTATAAATCAAAACCCAATAAGGGGAATGAAAAAGGGAAGTAGATCATTGACACAAAGCCTAGTGCCACTATGGCCACCACTAAGACTTAGAAGAATGAGCTTGAAGATCCAGAGGAGGGGGAACACCTCTTCCACTCATAGATATGGGTGAAGGGTTCTTTGTTATAGTTCATTGTCGAGAGTGGGAGCCAAAAGACCCTGATTTCAGTAAAGGCCATGAAGCAACTAAGCCTACCAATGACAACACATCTAAAACCATAAACCATTGGGTGGCTTCACCAAGGACGAGATCCCCATGTCATCCAACAATTCCACCTTCCCTACAACATCAAGCCCTTCATGAAAGAGGTACTGTGTGATGTTACTCCTGATGAATTTTGTGATGTATTATTAGGACAACCATACTTGTGGAAGCAACATGCTATATATGAGTCTAGACCTCACTCTGTGATTATTACTTTGGGCCATAAGTTGTATAAGATACTAGAGGTAGCCCCGCCCACTGCCGTCTCTTTGATCACTGTAAAGAAATGCAGTAATATCATTTCCTAGACTAGGAAGTTTTTTTCGTTAAGATTCACACTCAGGGAGAGAAGAAGGTTATGGCCACGGCTTCTAGACATGGCTCCTGCACATAGCAGTCGTAGATAGACAAGGTTGTTGAGGAGTACAGGGACATTTTTAGCTCACCTACATTGAAACCTTTGCACTATGACGTCAAGCACTCCATCGATCTGACCTCGGGCGAGCTGCTACCCAATGGACCAATATATCGATGCTCTATTTTGGAAAATGATGACATCAAGAAGAATATTCAGGAGTTGTTGCAGAAAGGGCACATCAGACCAAGCTGATCACCTTGTGGGAGCTCTATTGTATTGGTATAGAAGAAGGATGGGACTTGGAGACTCTATATTGATTATTGAACACTAAACAAGATCACTATGTAGAATAGGTACCCAATCCCACAGATTGATGACCTTATGGACTAGCTCAAGAGGGGAAAATATTTCAAAAATATTGACTTGAAGTCTAGTTATCACCAAGTGCTTATCGAATGCTCCGATGTATGGAAGACTTCCTTCAAATTTGAGGAGGTCCTTTTCGAATGGTTGGTCATGCCTATTGGGTTGACGAATGCCCCTGAAAGCTTCTGAGATTGATGGAAGACATCTTGTGACCCTTCATGATCCCAATTTAAACAAGAATGCAAAAAATTAAATATATAACCATAAATGGAAATATGTAGTAGAAATAACACTTCATTTAATTAATATCAAATACTAATATATGCTTACAAACATAATGGAAATAAGACTAGCTCGAGCAATGATAGCTTATCTCCGAGAAAGGATGTGGCAGCTACATGCCTCTGAACTATGTTACAATGAGGCTTAAAGGCCTATATATTATTGAGAAACAATGGACAACCCTAAACATCCAAAACCCTAATCCTAGGAGATGAAGTGCCAAACTATGGGCCCCGTTTGGGTAAATTGGTACATTAACTTCCTGGGGTCATAACTTTGGCATACGATCACTGTTTGATGTGCACAATAACCATATTGGCCCTAGTTTTCATGAAAAAACATCATTTAGGGCCTCAAAATGGTTTCATAAGTCCAGGACTTGAAAAACTGCCAAAAATAGTAAATCGTGCTATAAATAATGAAACGGAAAAACTGAAAGAGACAGTGGTGGGGTCCAAGTGGAATATAAAGGTGGCCACTAACATCCGCCTAGGTCACTCCTCTCCCGTTAGCAAGAAATGGTCCCCATTGCATTGAGTGCTTCCATGCGATGGTGGAACTTCTACTGAACTTGGTCCCTGGTGAGCCACTTGCCTTGGTGCAAGAGTTGACTAGCTTTGACAACCCGATATAGTTGGATCTTCTACTAGTGAGTTTTCTTGACTTGTGTGTCCATAATCTAATCAGTTATGGAATTTTCCATTCAGTCAACATTTAAATCTGCTTGTGTGATTTTTTCTGCAATGTCTGATGTGTCCAGTAATGGTGGGAAGTATGGTTGAAGGCAATCCACATTGAACACTGGATGCAGGCCAAGGAATGCGGGAATTATTAGCTCAAAATAATTATTTCCCACTATGTTGGTAATGGCATAAGGACCATATCAGAGTGGTTTGAGATTCCGATGGGGTCTGATAAGGTGTTCTCTCTGCAAATGCAACCAAACTTTCTTGCCCACCTAAAACTTGTGTGGCACCCGATGTTGATCATGTTGTTGTTGGTACTTGGAATTTGACTTCTCTAGGATGTCGTGAACCTACTGGAAGATGTGTTGGGTTTGTTCAATAAATATGGTTAGTTCATTAGCCTTAGACAATAATTGTGTGGATTCTATCTATGCAGCTGCGTGCGGCATGACAACATCAATCAGACAGAATGGTTGAAATCCTGGACCCAATTGAAAGGGACTGTAACCAATCGAGGTATGGAGAGCTCTATTATAACTATGCTACACATATGGAAGACTCCCATCCTAGGTGCAAGGATGCTTGGAGTTGTACATGTGGAGTATGTTCACTATCATCCTATTGATGACCTTCATCTCACCAGCAGTATGGGGATGGAAGGCAGTCGACTTGGTGAGTTTGGTGTTTAATAGTGTCTAGAGGCTTGACCAGAATGTTCTCAAGAACCTGCTATCCCGATCTGATATAATGGTCTGCAAGATCCAAAAATGTACCCATACTTGTTTAAACAAGAGTTTGGCAGTGTCCTCTGTGGTGATACTCTTCTTGTAGACTGCCCATATAGCCATCTTATAAAATCTATCCAGACCACAAATACACAGTCATTACCATATTTGTTAGAAGGGAGGCTAGACATATAGTCCATGGAGATGGATTCCCATGCTTGGTTGGGAGTAGGTAGAGGAGTGTACAAACCTAGCTTCTTGATGGATGGTGAATGGCATAGGAAGTGGAGGATGTGGTATATTTCCCAACATCCAGTTGGATTTTGGGCAAATAGAAGTACTTTTGTATTACAACGACAATTTTCTCCACCCCAAAGTGTCCCGCGATTTGACTGTAGTGTGCCTCCCAAAATAGTTTGGCACGCTCACTTGAAGGAAGAAAAATGTGGCCCAAGTAGCATAATAATGCATCCTAGAGGTGGAAATTATGAACTTTCTTCCCATCTACTAGCATCCGGTATATGGAGGTGAAATCTAGATCATTTTTGTATAGTTGCAGCCATCCACAGGTATCGTCACCACAAGAGTTGGTAACAATAGTCAACTCTGCAACTAGGGTCGACTGAGGTGGTATGAAACATGATTTGTGTTGCCATTTTTGTATTTAATTCTCAAGTGGAACAATTGCAGATACATAGACCACTTTGATGGTGATCATTTTGAAACCTTCCCTATGTTTTATAAACTGAAGAGGTTGGTGATCAATATGGATGACCACCTCCTTCTCCATAATGTAGTGATTCCACTGTTGGAAAGCCTACATGATGGAATACAATTGTTTATCATAGGTAGGGTACTTCTGAATTGTATCAGAATGTGTCTCACTATGATAGGCCACTAAATGCCTATGCTAGGTGAGGACTGCACCAATAGCATAGTTTGAGGCATTTGTCTCAATTTCAAATGATTGTTGTAGGTCTAGAAATGTGAGTAGTGGTGTAGAGCAGAGGCGATGCTTCAACTCAATGAATGGCTTTTGTTGGGACTCAGACTAGGAAAAATTTGCTTTTACCCCTCCCTTAGTAATCTTATTGAAAGGAAAGTGATATGGGAGAATCCCAACATGAACCCCTGATAAAAATTTGCAAGGCCCAAAAAGCTACGAAGCTTTGTTAGATTGGCTGGGGCAGGCCAATCCCGAATGACCAAGATCTTAGTCAGGTCCACATGAATGACACACTCATCTTTTATGTACCCCAAGTATTGGATCTAGCTCATGTAAAAGGTGCATTTCTCAAGTTGGCGCACAGTTTATGCTGTCGAAGGGTTTGAAGGACCTACCGAATGTGTTGCAAGTGTTCTTCCCAAATCTTGCCGAAGATGAGGATGTCGTCCAGATAAACCTCCACAAATGAGTTGGTGAAGGGCCAAAAGATGTCATCCATTAACCTCATAAAAATAGTAGGGGCATTGGGAAACCCGAAGGGCATAACCAAACATTCAAAAAGGCCTTCCTAAGATTTAAAGGTAGTATTCCATACATCTGTGTGCTCTATTAGAACCTCACAATAACTAGAATTTAGATCATCTTGCTGAAATACTTGGGCCCCTTGAGTTGGTCCAACAAGTCACCAATCCATGGGATTGGATACTTATTCATGACAATGATTTTTTTTAATGCCTTATAATCAATTCATAGCCTCCAAGTTTCGTCCTTATTCTCTACCAGTAAAATCGAGCTCCCACAAGGTGAAGAAATTGGTCGGATGTGCCCTTTTTGCAACAACTCCTAGACTTTCCACTTGATCTCTTCATTCTTTAGAATGGAACAACTATATATCATCCACTTGGGTAGAGGTGTTCGGGGAGTCAGATGAGGAGGACCTGCTTGACTTGACAATGCAAGGGTACCCCTGTGGGTGAGGGGGAAATGTCCTCGTATTCTTCCATGACCGCATCCACCTACTTCTACTACTTGGAGGAACCCTTCTCAGCAGCCATGGATGTGGCTACAAACTTCCCCTTACTTTGAGAGCAAATAAGAAAGAAAAAAATTTCCTAGTCAGGGAGATGACCTTACTACATTTCTTAGAAAATATTAAAGAGATGGCGGTAGGTGGGGCTACCTCTGATATCCTGTATAACTTAGCACCCAAATAAATAATAAAAAAGTGAGGTCTAGACTCATATATATAATTTCACTTCCATAAGTATGGTTTTCCTAATAATACATCACAAATTTCAAGAGGAGCAACATCACACAGTACCTCATCTATGAAGGGCTTGATGATGTAGGGAATGCGACACTGCTGACTGACACAGATATCTCATCTTTGGTGAAGCCACCTAATGGTGTATGACTATGGATGTGTTGTAGTTGGTAGGCATAGATGCTTCATGACCTCTAATGAAATGAGGTTCTTTTGGCTCCTGTTGTCAACAATGAACTGTAGTGGATAACCCTTCACCCATATCTGCGAGTGAAATAGGTGCTCCCCCTCTTCTAGATCTTCAGGCTCAATATTTTGGATCTTGGTGGTGGCCACTGTGGCACTAGGCTCTGTGTTAATGATATGCTTCCCTTTTTCATTCCCCTTGTCAGGTTCTGACTCATAGTTGGAACATGCATCAAACCTAGAAGCCTTTAGCTTCTCCACCAATGACTGCTTGGCCCGACACTCACTTGTGTTGTGAGTGGAGCTCTTATGGAACTCACACCACTTTCCTGTGTCATTTTTGTTCTTGTTTTTGTTCTTTGCTTATGGATTCAACAGGTTATCCTGGGTCACCCCACCTTGGATTTCCCTTTGCTCTGTGGTTTGGAGATGCCTTTCCCTTTCTTAGGATTCACAAATCAGAAGTCTCACTTTTTTTTCTTAAGCTTCTTCTCAATCTTGATAGCATATTGGTACACCATACCGGATGAGGAGATGTCCAGGAACTACATCTCATTCTGGATGTACTTGTGTAGGCAGTTGCATTACTTTAGTACCAATTTTTTCTCAGAATCCTTGATACCTAAATTCATGCAAAGGGTATGAAAAACATTGGTAAAATCTAGCATGTCCTAGTCCCTTCCCTGTTGCAGTGTGGTCCACTTTATGTATTTATCATCATACCTCTTGACTAGGTAGTACTGCTCCTTGATGGTGTCCCGAAATGAATCCCAAGTTGGTGCTGCCGAAAATAATGAGGCTATAATTTCATCCTTCTACTCACAGTAGTTTTCCCACCAGTTCTTGACGTGGGAGGCGGCTTTGAGAAGAGAAAAAGTAATCCTTTCCCGTCTGGAAAAATCATGAACAGAAAAATATCCTTCTAGTAGATTTAACCATTTATCTATGACATCCACATTTATTTGACCCTCAAATATGGGAATGTCAAAGTTAACTTGTACCTTGTTAGTGTCAGTGTCTTCACACTTCCATCAGTGATGAAATTGCTCTTTTGTATGCATATTAGGTGTCTCATTCGATCAGCTGCATTACATTAGGTCATGGATCAACTGATGGTAGTGGTTTCATTTCTATTTCCCTCATGTCATATACTTGCTGGCTTGTTCAAAACCTCTTTTCAGTCATTTACAGTGATTTCAGTTCATTTCATTCAATTTTAGGGTTTGGCCTCACTAGGTCTAAGGGTTTGTCATCATGGTCATCCTAATTGAATAAAAAGGTTAGCAGGCACATGAGGAGGATAAATAATTTCATAAAATTATAAATTTACTTCTGATATGCTTAATAAATTGTTTTACCTCAAAACTCTGTTTTGAGGTGAAAACAAAGTTTTTTCCATTATTGTAAAAATTTCATGTAATTTAAATGTTTCTATATGTAATAAGTATTCAATAGCTATTCCTGATGACCTGGTGACAAAGTCAACTACTGCCATTACACAAAGTTAATGTATAAGTCCACCTGCAGAAAAGGAAAAACTCAGAATTTAAGTAAAACAAAGAATTTTTGAAAAAGCTAGCAAACCATTAGAAAAGTGGGTCTTGGTTAGTGAAAAATTAAATGAGAGGGATATAAAAGCCAATTCATGCGTTTTAAGTCTTTATTGTTGAAATTGAACAAGCCAAAGGGAGAAAATCACATTTTTGAAGAAATAAGGCAAAACAAGGGAAAAAATCCAGTCATCTTGCGGGCACTATGCACCTGTGCTTTGGCGCTGTGCACCTAACCAACGCTATGCACCTATCACAGGTTTTCTGTTGAATTTTTGTCTGGTGCTGCGCACTTGTTCCTTGGCATCGCACACCTGTTACAAGAGCCAAAATTGCCTCAAGACACCTCCAAACTTCCTAAAAAACAAATTGATGCCTGTTCCCAGTAAGTAAATCACTCCTCCTTGCTCAGAAAAGTTATGTTTGGTGGCTTGGATGTGTTTGGTTTTCGTGAGAGCAAACCCTAGCTAAATGGTTAACACAAACCCTAGCTAATTGCTAAATCATCCCTTACAAAGTTATTGAAGGTAATTTTCTCTTCTTTCTCACTCCATTCCTATTGAGCTTGTCAAATCCCATTCCCTCTCCCCAAATCATCAAAATTCACTCCCCAAACCCCACTCCCACTTACCAAACCCTAGCCCTATACCCTATTCCCAAACCCTAACTCCCACATCCTACTCTTTCATTACATCCACTTCACTATCAGACCCATTATCTCACATTCATAACACCATTCACTTCCCACATTTCCCAAAAGAAACCTGTTATGAAACCAGCTCAAGAAAAGATAGAAAAGATAGATCAACGCCTTAGAATTCAGCCTCTTCGAGGG
>APFE030955963.1:0-19759 GCA_000404065.3 Pinus taeda | reverse complement strand
GCTAATAATTTTACTCTATTTATCTCATTTATTTTTTGTAATATTTCTTATCTTACAAAATACAACATAAATTCTTTACAAAAAATGATAACATAAATTCTTTAGCAACTAAAGTAAAGACAAATATAAGGCGTTCTAAGTATAAAGTATATGAGGAATACCTCCCATGATTATCTTCCAAAAGTTGCATGTTAACAACAGAGTCTCCGCTCGAACTCCTTGGCAATCTTTCAAACAACAAAAGAAACTCAATAAAGAAACGATAAAGAAACGAATGTAACAAATGTAGAAGTCTTTAAATGCGATTTAGAAGTGATGTACAACCCAACGGATAGAACCAGCACAGTCGATGCTATCAGCACCCCACGTTTAGAAAACGTTGAACTAGAAGACGCAGGAAAGGGAAATTCGTTGGTTCGGCAAGTTGAACGCTTTTCTTCCTGTTGGCGAGACGAATGTACCCTTCTCTATTTCCTTCCTTCCTTCCCATTTTCTTCTTTTTTCTTTTCTCCGACGATGCTCCAGATATCGGTCCTCCATCTTTTAACACTCACCCATAAAGAAACAGTGCATAACGCTTTTAACACTCACCCAGAAAACCAAAAGAACTCCAAAGAACAATATGTGAGGAGTACATCAACGAAGGCAACATATCCTCTCATCTCGCGGGGAGAAGCAAATCTAAACCGTAAAAAACAAAGACCCAAAACCCACGTAATGGCTACAAGCAAAAAGAGAGAAATAACGATGGACATTGCTAAATCATCCACAAAAGAAAGAAAAAGCAGAAATGAACCCACTACCCAAGATGCTCTGCCCTCTAGCATTCTGCTCTGCTACACTCAGTTTGAATGCAAAAGGTATCACCCATATACAAAATTGAAGAACAGATGTATTTTCCTGAATAGGGATAATAGAGATAAGCCGAACAAGGGTACAATTTCTAAGCTAACCCCATGAGAGATATGACAGTGCAGAGCAACTCGAGAAGAATGAGTACCGTACTTTGACTCATATGAGTACTAATGGCCCATTGAGGAGGTAGCGTATCGGTGGAAACCTCTAAAACCATTCTTCCCTAACTAATCCTAAAATATGCCCAAATCGTGCAGGAGTCTCTTGTGGAATGTAGCATAAAAGACCTGCTAGACAAAAATTTCAGACAGGGCTTATCCTTTCGCTCTGACTGAAAACCAATCTCACAATTACAATACAGTGGTCAGGACATACTCTGCGATTGCCTGTTTCTGCGTGAAGGAAGCTCTTTAAATATGCTGGTTCTAGTGTCCTAGATTGAATAGTGAAAAAGCATAATAGGATAAACAATGAATTTTCAGGAATCCGATTAGATACGCCAGCCTAGCTGATCGATATCACTTTGTCAGTGGGACAATAAAGAATTATGTATCTAATCTGTGTACCCGTCCAAGACAAACAAAGCCAGGTATACCTAATTTCTTATGGTTTTCCAAGTTGCTCCGTACGAAAAACTGCAAAAAACAAAACGAGTTTGAGGGTGGTGGCGCCTTTGAACATAGTAAAGTGAAAATAAAAAATACAGATACCAAAATTATAAATTAGTAGGAAAGGGGCCAGCCGTAAGCTAGGTCATCTTTGACATGATAGGCCGCTGTGTGGATATGATCTTCGTCATGTATAATACATTATACAATCAATATCTATCCTATCTGCTGTCTGGCCATCTTGGAGATCTCGGATATTGTTCGGCTTATAAAATTGTACCCTTCTCCATTTCCTTTCTTCTGCTGCTTTTCCGTCGTCTTCTTTTTTCTTTTCTCTGGTGGAGCATTCTCCGGTGATGCTCCAGATATCGGTCCTCCATTTTTTTGCAACTCCATGATAAAGCTCCTGTAACACTCACCCAGAAAACCAAAAGAACTCCAAAGAAACAGTGCATACCTTTTTTAACCGCTTCACAACATGTGAGGAACATGTGAGGAGTACATCAACCAAGGCAAAATCTAAACCGTAAAAAACAAAGACCCAAAACCCACGTAATGGCTACCAGCAAAAAGAGAGAAATAACTATGGACATTGCTAAATCATCCACAAAAGAAAGAAAAAACAGAAATGAACCCACTACCCAAGATGTATTTTCCTGAATAGGGATAATAGAGATAAGAACACATGTAGTTTCATGAATAGAAATAATTGTTATAAATACTTGCAATGAATAGAGGTAATCGTTATATATACCATTAATGAACAGACGGTGTTCACAGAAATAGAATCTGACGGCCTCCTTTTCTGAAATCCCATGACGTGTCCTCGACCACCACTTGAACGACCACATCCTCTCGCTGGAAGCCACGAGGGTCTGCATTCTCCGTGTGCATGCTAAGTGGTTAAGCAGCAACTCTCACTACGAGCTCTCTCGACGGATGGAAAACATGCTATGACTTTTTCAATTTCACTATTTTCCATAACACATCATAGCCTCGGATACCCTCCACGATCATTTATTTGAATAAATGTGTGTTTTAAATACTTTCTCCTAACTTGGCTGATGCCCGTTTTCAAGATTTGAGTGCCGTTGTCCTCTGATGCGGCACGGTCACTGATTTCAAATTTGTTAAAATCCGTTAACACATGTATTTCATGTTAACGTTCAAATTAGAAATTTTAGTTTTTATATATAGTAAAAAGTCATTAATCAAAATAAAAATAGAAATTTTCCAATTACAAATATGGTAAAATATATTAACAATTGTTTTAATGTTTAAAATTGGCAAATTTTTTAATCATTTTTTTCATATTAACAACTTAATTATACATTTGATATTAACAATTTTAGAGATTCGTTTCTAAAAATTAGCAATGCAACTCAATATGGAACACTTTACTATTTAGCTTTTATATTAAATATATTAATTGTTTGTGTCAATAATATAGATATTTTTTGTGGTTTAATATTGAATAGAGGACTATATATATAGTTATTTAATATAATAATCACAAAATTTTGACTAGGTAATCAAAGTTGGAATGTTCAATGCAATTATTTCAATAAACTCCTCTAAAAACATCTTAGGTTGAGTGAGCAAATATTATTAGTAATTTCTCAATTCCTTTTCAATGTTAACATCTCACTATAGCTTCAAGCCCTAACTATCTTTTAGGGTTGAAAATAAGTTACCATGTTGATGTTAAACCATGGATAACTTGAAGAATTGTGTGTCCTTCTCTCTTTCATCTACCCACCAAAATTTAATTATTGCTGTCATAAGACTTCCTCTTATTTGTTACACTCCCCCAACTATATTTGATGTTGGATTTTGTGGCTAATAAGTTTCATTGTTCTACCTTTAAGGATGATATTATACTAAACATGCTCCATTTTTCTCAATTAAATCCTTCTACGAATTCAAAAATATATAAGGAAATTCATCTAGTCTAGAGCTTACGTGATGAAGGACCCCTCTTCTATTGTCCTAGGTGTGAGTTTCATTGGATGTTTCCATTTCAACTGTAATTAGGCTTCAATTACTGACTTTGAAAAACCACAAATCTACATCTGGTCATCTCATACCCATGACTTGAATAGAAAGTGGAATCCACCCATGGTATCCATCCATGGTATCCACCCGTGTTATTGTAACTCAAGAAGCCAATGAGAATACTAGAAATAAAAAACCTCACTTGGTAAAATGACATATGGTTCCTTCACATTGTAGGTTAAATGCTTTATCCATATAAGAAAGAGTTATATTTTTTCATATATTGTTCGGTATTGAGTGTGTGTATTTTTTGTTCAAGGTTTTTCTAACAATAGTTGCATCGCATATTTATATTATTTCTCTCCTACTCTCTCTCTCATTATTTATTGTTCCTATATCATAGCCCCTATGATCTCGATAAGTGGTATGAGAGCCAAAATGGTTTAACAAATGTATGTCTAGCCCATTGATTTGAGATTCTACTTATTATTTAGATGGAAGATTAAATTTTCTCCTTGGTGAGGGTTATGCCTTTTATTTCCTCAAATCATTCACCATATTGATTTCATGAAATCACTAGCAAGGTCCAAAGGGATCGTGTCCAGCGAATCCGTCGAGAAATCATCAGTAAGGGGGAAAGGATAAAACCCTATGGTTGTGGTAGCCACTAAAAGGGTTGTAGGAAGCTCCAAGATGGAGTAACATAATGATGACATGCCTCAAACCAAATATATGGTGGAGGAATTATAGATTGGAAATGATGTTAGTCTTTATGTGCCCTTCGATAATGGAATGAATGGATTGCATAAGTTTTTTTCTGAGAACAAAACACTAGTCCAAGTTCGAGTCTGGTGGAGGCATGGCCTCATGGCCAAGCTACAAGCCTACATCTTTCTCAATGATGGTTCTCCCAAGATGCAATGGTACATGCTCAAAGAACTCAATAATCCTCATTATGTTGTTTCCTTTATTGATTCCACCCTATAATACTACCCCACCTTCCAAGATTCAAGAGATTATAGCCATGCATAAATTAAGGATGAATATGTGGCTTATGCCTGGGAGGATAAGATGCACAAATAATATGGGAGTGTCTTGTATTTTCTCATCAGTCCCCACACCCCAGATTGTAAGGTTGAACATTATAATAATGTGGACAGTACCATGGACAAAGCCTACACTTGGCTCACTACCTTTCAAGCCTCTAGAGTGTTCATGGTTCTCCTCAACATTCAAACTGGACCTTTGCTTACCAAGATACCTGGAAAAAGGGCGACCACTATGCTAAGCATAGAGTCCCTCTCTAACCTCTCAAGAATATAAAATCCAAGGCTTTATAGCTTTTAAGGTTACAATGACATGAATATGAGTGATGACATAGTTGCCACGAATGTCATAGGAAATGGTGTGAATGAATTCATCCTATTTCATCTCATACCATTCATGATTTTAGCCACCAGTCACGTGTTTCAAGAGGTTCAAAATTTTCATAGAAATGCATGTTCACAAAAGAAAAAATGATGGCCATAATACATGGTGTGTGCTCCATAATAGGGGTGACAAAAGGTATGGATGTAATGTGGTAGGATTGCAAAACATGAACCAAGCCTTTGGTTCATGTATATATTCTCCCAATGATGCATTTCCCACTACCTATGCATGAGATCCTAGAGTGAAGTGCTTCTTCTTTCTTCAGACTATAGCCCGTACATGTTGAATATTTCAGATCAACTTTCAAGTCACATCCAAAATGAGTGGAAGGTTTTGGATCTTCGCACACAACACTAAGATTTTGATTGGAATGTTTTCGATGTTTCCAAATCCCTCACCTATGTAATATTTCTTAGGTTTTCCATTGCGAAATCCTTTTCCAATGGAATACTTATGATATTGGCCCTTCTCAATGGAAGATTATCATTCTGGATCCCCTCCAACAAAAGAATTTTGTCACTGGCACTAGTTGGGTGAAACGTTTTGACGTCATATACAACAAGACAAAGACATTTGACACTATAACTTTCTAGGGGAAACTTCCATCATAGATCCATGTCAATGGATATTTTCCCATCTAGGGCTTGTCCATACACTATTTGTATCAGAGTTGGCCCACAACTATCATGGGGTACCAATATCTCTGGACCTTCATTTATCACAATTGTGGGTCACCTACAAAACCATTTTTATGGATCAAATACAAAACACCCTTGCCATTGATGTTCATTTTATATTCCAAACACTATCAATATCAAAGTTGGCCCATAGGCATTATAGAATACTATATCCTTTGACCTTTTCTCGCCATGACTATGGGTCAACCACACAAAGCCCTTCTATTCATAGGCTCATATTCAAAAAAATCTTCTCATGAGGGAACTTGACATGATGAGTACCATTTCTTCCTAACGGAAGAATCTTGATCCGAATGGAAAGTAGTATCCACACATGGTATGTACCCATGGTATTCTAACTCAAGAAGGCACCTAGAATACCATAAATGATGGGCCTCACCTTGTGAAAGGACAAGTGTGTCCTCCAAAATGTAGGATAAATGATTTATGCATTTTATAAAGATTTATTTTCTTTTCATATATTGTTAGGTATTCACTATGTGTATTTTCTATTTAAGGTTTTTATAAGAATTGTTTCAGAGCATATTTGTATGCTCTCTCTCCTCCTCTCTATCAACATTTATGGTTCTTAAATCTTACACCCCAAGAAATGTATCAATCTCCCCTATTTTCATCCATGGATTCAACCATAAATATTTTCCCACATATGGGTAACCATGTCCTATAATATAAGGGATGGGTTGAATATTGTGAAAAAAGAAAAACATATATTCCTAGTTAGGTTGGGTCCATAAATATTGGAAATAAAGCCCATTTATGTCAACATATTAGTTGATACTTTATTATGAAAATTCTTTGAGTGGAAAAGATGCTTGAAAGCATAATATCATGGGGGATGTATAATAAAATAATTCCCCTTAATGTCTCGTGTACATCTAATTTCATTGAGTTATAGTTTCTTGAATAAGTAGTATCAATTTTGGATAACATATCAGTTGAGGACTCTCTTACCTATAGAATAACCATAGCTGGTTTTTCTTCATAATTTTATTTTTAATATATATTTGTTTCTTTCATTCATTCATTTGATAATTTATGATAATATATTCTTTGGGTATTTGAGGGGGTGGGTGGAACATGTTCATCATCAATGCCATTATTATTAAATTCACTAACATTTCTCTCAACTCGTGTAGAAGTTTCTTAGTTCTTCTTTCTTTGTCGTTTTATTCTATTTCCCTATTTTTATCATTATTTTAGGGTTTTAGTGTTAACTGCTAAATAAATAGACTAGTGATGCTTACATTGCATTTTTTATTCTTGAAATTATCCTTTTTTTATCAATACTTTTGTCAAAAATTGAATTTATTGATTCAATATTGAGTTAGTCTCCTTTCCATCCCATTCCACTACTAAATACTGGAAATCAAGCTTGCTAAGCTCCATATCTTCTCCCTTCTCTATGTTTATTAGGTCTCTAATGTCTTAATCCATTTGTGTCTTTGTTGTCTCCACTATTATTGTTTCTTCACTTCATTGATTATATCATTCTTTCCCATGTTTCTTATAACTGGTGGGATTACTCAAGATTATTGGTAACCTTGTTTAAGGTTTCCACCATGTTCTTGGATAACATTTCATATCAATTACATGATATTTTCTAATGAAATCAACATCCAACGAAGGTTTTCTATCTGATTTTTTCTTTCTTACCACATTTTCAAAACTCCTAGGTTCTTTCTCCATTTAAGGTTTAGGGATAGAGGAAAATTTATTAAGAGGAAAACCCCTAAATAGGTTACCTTTCTAGTGATATTTGTGTTGATGTCACTTGTTGTGATGGCAGTCCTACTAGCAATAGCCATTCGAATGAGCCTGAATTAATAACATGTATTGATACCAAAAATACTTGCTCATTTTCCCATGTCTTGAAATGTGTACTAGTTGTTTCGAAAATATAAGGATGCAGGTTTGGAGAATAGTTTCGTCTAAGGAATACATACTCTTAACTATGAATTTTCTTTCTAGTCTCCTAGGATAAACTCTTAGTTGTTCAATATTGTATAAAAAAAATTAAAAAATAAGAAAATATATCTAAAATTACTACAACAAAAAAACAGCAAGGCGAAACAAGAAGAAAAAAACAATGCAAATTATTTCTATACTTAAAACCATACAAAGTAAAGTATGCATGTTATTTTGAGAAGAAAACTCTACACTAAACACACAAATCCAATAACCAAAATATGATAAATTATCTCACTCCCAATATGATTAACAAAAACAGGTAAACACAAGAGTAATTCACTATAAAATGTATTTCCAAATATTTAAAACCTTTAGTACTAAAGTATGTTTAAAATATTTAAAATGTATTTAAATTATCAATGTTAAAAAAAATAGTACATTTTGAATAGAAATTTAAATACAAGCACAATTAGATAAATTAAATGGCTAGTAAGTGTTAATAATTATCAATCCACAATAAAGATCAAAACATTTACTTCATCATACATCTCACGTTGCTAACATTTCAAATTTTATGAAATTAACATTATTATTATTATTATCATTATTATTATAACCTAAACATATATTCATTTCAAAAAGCATGGAAGAAGATTTTTATCCATGAAGATTTAGATCCACTTTATTATGGAGTTCCTTAATCTATAAATAGGGTATGTTACAATACCATACCATGGGCCAGAGCCATGGATTTTCAATAATGGTAAAATTAACAAAGGTTTCTTGCATAGAAAAAGGAGAATGATGGAATAGGAGGGAGTCAAAGTATTTTTACAGCGATAGGTGTAATTGTCATGGAATTGGATGGAACGCACATGATTAGACAGTGGTATACATCAAATCATTGTCTTCCTTTTGAATCCCAACCTTTCAACAATGAATTCATCTGATTTCAAACTATTATCCAACAACTCCTTCCACAGATGTGTTCTTAAGCTAAAGTGCCAACTATTCCAGCAAGAGGAAGAAGGAAATGCTAACTATTTCAGTCATTGTATGGTTGTCCCGAAGTGCAATTACATGGTCAAGCTTGACCAAGCAGTTGAGAAAATCCACGCCCAAAAGTATATTGGAGTTGGATTTGGTCCACACCAAGAGACTTCACCATCCATTCTCCGAATGGAACTGATTTATCTTCTGCATCTGCTACCTATCAACACTCACCAACGATACTTTAGGTCGATGCGCTTATTATAATTGCAATCAAAATATAATAAATATAGCATATCCTAAACATTCCTTCACACTAATTCTTGTGTTGATGTACATTTAGTGTTTATTAAGGGATTGTAAAAAGCTTGAGCGAAATCCTGATCAAAATTTGTAAGCATAGGTATGGAAGAATGCATGTGACTTTTTTGTATTTACTTCTTCACGAATTCATTCCATCACAGTGTTGAGAGATATTTGAAATGCAATCATCACATCCAGTCATCACATCGAGTGTCATGTTTACTATTTTTCGTTTATGGAAATAACAATATTGTAGATGTAATTCTTTTCATGTTTTCTATTTGTATGTTTCGGTTGGAGATTCACATTAACTCTTTCGAAATAGTGTATGAAAGCAATTATTTTATCATTATCTAAAACTTGGTTCAAAAATAATCTATATTTAAAGACCATATTAGGAATTGTGGGTGTAACAAATTTTATTGAAGTAGATAGTGTCACATCATTTTGAGTATCATTCACTTTGGGCATTGTCTTTCTTTCTAGAATATGTTAAAACCACTCGAGAATATTTTGCTTTACTTCAAATGGTTTATAAAGTAGGATAATAACATATTTTGATCAGTGCAATAAGTTTACAAAATTTATATAATTATGAAAGAAATGTCCATTACAATGAATATCGTTATTTATGCATCCCAATTAAATACACCAAGACTGTCTAAGCAATTGTAATAACATTTTCAAATAAAGTAAACAAAACAAATACATTCA
The DNA here is from genome assembly GCA_000404065.3 of Pinus taeda. Taxonomy (NCBI): domain Eukaryota; kingdom Viridiplantae; phylum Streptophyta; class Pinopsida; order Pinales; family Pinaceae; genus Pinus; species Pinus taeda. The sequence continues at coordinate 10,257 of APFE030955963.1, read as the reverse complement.
ACAGTTCCCTTCACAACATCTGTTTCCGAAATTGTTTCACAATTCGTAGTAATAACACTTACGAATCTAGACATAGGAACGCTAAACGGTAAAATCCAATGGTATATTTTTACATTAACACACATTTCTCAACCAATATTTTTCTTCCAGAACTTTAGGAGGTCAAACATATATATAATTAGTTTCCATTCTGAGTTTCTGCATCAAAACAGAGTCATTTTAGGGATTTTTTTTTGTCCCATGATTATATCATTAGTCTTTTACAACAACAAACCCTTTTCATGAAAATACAATCTAATGATGAAGAATTCACCACTGCGGTATGAGAGGAAGATGGCGCTCTGCACTGAAGCATCACAGGGTCTAGGATAATAGGCAGTCCAATGTTTTGCTATCGCCATCGCTGCTTTTGCCATTTTCCTGCAGTGAGGAGCTCATCGTGACAGCTTGTGGGCTAGATCCCTACCTGTTCTACAATTGCTACCTTCATCCCTGATTCTATATGTAGCTGTTAGAATGGAGTTAGATGTTGTCGATTATTCCATCGACCTAAATCCCAACGAGCTGATTTGGATACTTCCTCATAGTGTGTCAGATTTTGGTCCTCATTGAACATCGTTTCTCCTGTAGACAAGCCCAATATCTATCATTGAGCTTTCTAGACCATCAGTGCCCTACCTGCCAACTTCTACTCCCCCCGTTGCATCTCCTAGGTTTGAGTGCCCTCCACTCTCTCCTTCTACGCTCAACCTTCTTGTCGCTTGCATTGCACCCTCTGCTACCTTTGATTCTATTTCTCTCGAGGCATCCCTTCACCCTACATCATCTCGTATTCCCATTTCTTTAGTGTTGTCACAATCTAGGATATCCTTTATCCATGACTCAACATCGGACAACAACCCTAACCCTACCTCTTTTCAGGGGATTTTTCCTATTCGTCTTAGCAGCTTCAATATTCTGGCATTTAACCCTTGGAACTCCTCCCATTCGCCACAGGAAGTCTCACAAGGCAATCGGGACCCCTTTCGGGGCCATCTAGATGCTCCATAGACTAGTAAGGCTAAGAAGAGTAAGTGTGCCAAGACCTTGAGCAAGGACATCAATCTTAGATTTGTGGAAAGTATCATTATGGGAAAAGTGGTGGATACCGCCAATAGGGTTCTAGTGTGGCATGTGAGGGAAAGAACATATTCGGCTAAGAGGCTTCGCCTCTGGACCTTCGATATTTGGGGCACTTAATTCAAGGAAATTACGTCGATCACCATTCTAAGTTGAGGATTATTTGCCCTCAATTTCCACCAAGAAGAATACATAGATTGGGTACTCTCCCGCTACTGGCATATCGAAATGGACCCTATGCTTCTAAAATGATGGAGCCCCCTCTTCAATCTAGAACAAGAGTAGTTGGGTGCTAGTCTGATTTGGGTTCGTCTTCCAGGGCTACCCCTGCACTTTTGGTTAGAGGACATATTTATTCGCATCAAAAATGCACTGGGTACCTATTTGGATCATGATCTATCATATGCAACATCTAACAACAAATCTATGGCCTGCATACTGATTCACGTTGACACTAGAGAATGATTAGAGGAAAATATTACTTTTCATTCGAATCATTTCACTTGCAAACAAACCCTAGACTATGAGGGAGTCCCATTCAGGTGTAGAAGGTGTCACAAGGTAGGGAAGCTATATAAGGAGTGCTCCCTTCTCTTTTCGGTGACTTCTTCATTGGAAAAAGGCACTAAGAATCCACAATCTAAAGATCCTCTGGTGGAAGAACAACCTCCTCATGCTACTAGTCTGATGGCTATGTATGGGGACACTTCTCTACCAGCTTGTTTTTCCTCTCTGCAACCTACATCTCCATCCATGATGAGATCTTAGAATGCTGCAGTGGCTACTCACTCCATGGGTCCTCTTCCTTTTCTTTGTTCTTCTGTTTCTTTTACATGCACTTCACAACAATTACATGTTTCATATGCATCCATTTCTAGCTTGTCCACATTCCCTCTCACATGCCTACTCGATCATCCTTCTACTATCTTCTCCACTACGCCACTCATTGTTACTGGAGCTGACTCCATAACTTCACTTAATCCCTCCACCACTTCTAAACTTTCACATCCATATAACCTATGACCCTGGGTATCCATCCCTCCTAGACCATCTAGATAAGGTCTCTCTTCCCTCTCTATTGAGACTAAACCCACTTGAGGGAACCCTTCAGGATTTTGAGAGCTATCCTTCTTGTCAGGGTAGATGTGGCCCTAGGTAGATAGACCACAATTGATAGGGTTATTAAAGGAAAGAACACCCTTAATCAAGATGACCCATGAAGTGGTTGTCCCTGAACTTCAGAGGGTTTGCTAGCCTTGCTAAAAAACTATCCCTCAAGAGGTTACTGGATACAAAGCCATTTGACATAATTTCTTTACAAGAAACCCTCGAGAAGGAAGAGTAGGTTTCCCTGATTCTTCACTCTATGATGTTTCGCTTGTGCTTTCATGCCTAGATGTCAATGGATGATCTAGGGGTATTGAACTGGGCATTAATACTCGATCCATCAACCCTATTTCTATATGGGGGGGACCTGGATTCCTAGGAATGGATATATTTTCCTCAAAGATGGGCAAGAACTTTCATATCATCAATGTCTATGCATCATATCATAGTAGGGTGGAGTTTTAGAATCACCAATTTCAATTGTCGTTGATGAATTCTAATAACCTAACTTTGGGTGGAGACCTCAATTTCACTATTCATTATGAGAAATGTTTGGGACATCATACAAAGCTAGATCCCCATCATAATATATGGAACATCTCCTGGAACGACATCATCTAATTGAGATCCCCATGAAAAAAAAGAAAGTTACATGACATAATAGGAGAATTGGTGATGCTACTTTGCATAAGCAATTGGATTGGTTTCTCATCAAAGAGGACTTGCTTGGTACCCTCTCCAATTTTCTTTAATGGGTTGGATCTGGGGGTGTCTTTGATCACTCCCCCATCTATTTGGAACTAGTTGGTCCTTCCCTAAAGCCCGAAGCACCCTTCATGTTCAACTCGACCTGGTTATAGGACCCGAAATATCACAAATTGGTTACCAATTTTTGGAGAGACCACCCTCCTTCCCAAAGGTGGAACCTAGTTGAAGGATTTTGTCGAAACCTCATGGAACTTAAAAATATCTCCATTCAATGGGCCAAATCTAAATGATCTAGAGACAACCAGACTCTTTGTGCAATTGAACACTAGCTTTCCAATCTTATGGATGACCAAGGTCACAGATTCATCTCAGTTGAAGCTAAATCTACCCTCACCGAGGTAGAGGGCTAAAGGTCCAATATTCTATAGGATCGAGAAGAGACTTGGAGACTTAGAAGCAGAGCCATCTAGCTGAAGGTAGGGAATGACGATACTAAATTCTTCCATAATTGTGCCAAAGGTAGGTGGGCTTGTAACACCATTTAGAAAATGTCTACTAATCATGGACAGTGTGCTCAAATATTCCATCAACTAGATAATTTGGGAAATTCAGTTTTAAACAACTTTTCAAGGCTCCAGTTGGGATTTCACTCTTAGAAACCATTCGTATTGCTGGTCATTTCCCTTGGTATGTTGACTCTGACATATATGAAGATCCCACTAAACCTATATGTATGGGCAAATTGGAGAGCACCTTGAAATGGTTTAAGAAGGATAAAAGTCTAGGCCTTGATGGATGGTCTATAGAATTCTATCTACCTTATTTTGATACTTTAGGCATGGACCTACTCAAGGTTGTTGAGGAATGTAGGATTATAGGGCACATGTATGACGTCATCAATTCCACCTTCATTGCCCTCATCCCTAAGGTGGACTCCCCTCAATCCTTAATTGATTTCCAACCCATATCCCTTTGCAGTTGCTTATAAAAAATTATAGCCAAAATCATTACTAAGTGTATCAAGCCTATTCTCTCGGCCAACATCTCATATGAACAATTTTCTTTCCTCCATAATCGACAGATCCATGAGGCCATTGGCACATCACAGGAAGCTCTCCATTCTATCAAATTGAAGCATCTAAAAGGATCCATTCTCAAAAATCGATCTATCAAAGGCTTTTGATCAAGTTAGCTATCTCGATCTTAGGATGTTTCTCACACACCTTGGATTCCCCATCTCTTTCATTCGATGGATTATGTGCTGCATTTCCCCTGTCTCCTTTAGTGTACTTATAAATGGATCAGTCTCCAATTTCTTCGATGCTGAGAGGGGCCTCAGACATGGTTGTCCACTATCCCCATTACTTGTCTTACTTGTCATGGAAGGACTAAGCAAGCTAATCCTAGAAGAAAGAAGAGTTGGGTGACTATTGGGGCCCAATATCACTGATCAATGTATTTTATCCCATCTTCTTTTCATTGATGATGTGTTATTTTTATCATCAGTGGCATCCGAGACTTCAATAATTTCTATGATATCATACAACTTTTTTGTACAACTACTGGGATGGAAACCAATAGAACAAAGCCTACCATCAACTTCACAGCTTGCTCTCCTCAGGAATCTGTACATGCTTATCAAAAGTTTCCCTTCCAAAGTTTTCAATTGGATGATGAACATAAATATTTGGCGTTTCACATAAACTCCCATGGATAAAAAATAGTTGACTAGACTTGATTGATGACTAAGGTGTAAAAAAGGCTGCTTAGTTGGAACCACCAAATTATTATCCAGATTTGGGAGGCTAGTTCTTATCAAATCAGTATTGGAAGCCACTATGGTTTACTAGTTGTACCTCGCTTCGATTCCTCAAGGTATACTTTTGACAATACAAAAAATATGCTCCAAATTTCTATGGAATTGACACAAGGAGGGGAAGTCATTCACTTGGGTGATATGGAGTTGTATTGCATTTCCCACGAAATTGGGAGGATGGGCCCTCAAATATCTTCCAACATTTTCACATGCATTGGCTGGAAAATTGGGATGGCTACTCCTAAAGCCCAAAAGTCTGTGGAAAGATGTGGTCATCAATAAATACATTTGGCCGCATAACCTCATGGATTGGGTTCGCCTTCCATCTTGGAACAAACATGGTATCTCTATCATCTTGACGGTTGTATTACAAACTCTCCCCAGCATCAAGAATGGCCTCACTTGGTGAATTAACAATGGAACAACAATATGCATTGGATCTAAATCATGGATAGGTTGTGGAAACTTATATTGACTTCCTCCAGACCTTATTTCATTCCTAAATGGCAGGGACATATCCACGATTGCACAAATAGTAGATCGACATAACACTACTATTTTCCTACAAGCTTAGAAATTTCCAGCTACACTAGGCATTCGAGAACAGTGCAAACAAGATTGGTGGAAGTACATAAATGTGTTATCTAAATCACATGTCCGAATATTTAATCACGATGATGATCTCATATGGGCTTTGACAGCTCATCAAGTATACTCTCCCAAGATCGGATATCCAATTATACATGTTGCACATAAGCCCCCTTTTCTGGAGGGGTGGTGGAGAGCACTTGGAAACCCAAGGCTCCCCCACAAACTCAAATATTTATGTGGAATATCATCATGAATAAAACTCCTACAAGTATCGACTTGATGAAGAGATTATACTTTTGTTTGTCTTCGTGTGTCATTCGTCAATAGCACGAGGAATCGAATGATAATCTCTTCCTGTTCTACAGAACCTTACGACACATTTTGGGAGCAAGTCCTCTCCTCTTTGGACATACCTCAACGTTGGGAAGGGTGAAACATCAATGAGGCACGGAACGACTAGTGGAAAGCTTCCCCCAACATGAAGAATCACAATCTCCCCCTCATTATATGATGTCATACTTGGTTAAGTCAAAACAACATCATCTTTAACAATCTGCAAATTCGGTGGCCTTTGGTAATCACTAGAATCATCAATAATTTCAATGAAATACTAGATTTTGAACAGTCCCCACCTTCTCGCACCATAACTCCTGAAGCCATCAACCATGACCATCCATGGGTATACTTCAACGGATCTGCCCAAGACCAGGTTTGTGGGGTATTATTCTCCATTTATTAGACAATCACTCTTTTTGAATTTGCATGGGGTTTGGTGCTAGCACAAACAATTTCTCTGAGCTCATCTCACTCCGACATTTATTATACTTTACATTGGCACATAACTGTAGACATATTCAGATATTTGGGACTCTAAGATCATCATTAATTGGTTCTCTTGCACAACTGCATGTCATGTGCATTGTCTCAGGAACATTTTGGATGATGCATTGCCTTTAAAATCACAATTTGAACAAATTACATGTTTCCACATTTACAGGGAGCACAACTAGGTTGTGGATCAGCTTTCCAAGGAGGCAGCGAATCAACCCAGATGACAATGGTTTATCCAAGAACAGAAGCAGGGAGAGTTCTTCCAGTATTATCACAAGCCTTACAAGGACCAGATATAACAGAGGGCTAACAGGCCCCAATTTTCACAGTTTTTATGATCCTAATATATATATATATAGAAATTTGCAAAGCAAACATTTTGAATTTTTGTATAAATATCTACTAAATTTAAAGGCATACCTTTAGTGGGTAATTATGTATAGACCTATATATTTGGATGGCTATGTAAACACATGCATCATATGCTACCGACATTTACAACATGTAATTTTCCATTTATAATAGAAAATTATGATTTTTCCCAAGGGGAAAAAACAAACCCTTTTGATTATCAAATCAATGCTCTTGAACCCTATGCCACTATGAATTATTGAATCATACTCATAATGGTTTTATTGCTGACAAAGACAAAAGTGGGTTTTCTCTAGTGATTGCGCAACCATTTTTACTTGTGAAGATCGCTCCAAACTAGAAAAGTGCTCCAATTTTTCAATTTTGTCAATGAGGCTCTCCTGTTAGTGAACAATGTTGTTGTTTCCCAGTTGGGAACCCTTGGACCTAACGTCAACCTAAGGTCTAGTTGGGTCAAGAGCTCCCCATCAAGGATTGTGTCTTGCCAAAGTCATATAAAAAAATGTTGGTCTACTACACATGGTAGTCTTGATAGAGGACTTTACCCAGTTTATCTTAGGTACTCTAACAGAACCTCACATCACACGCAAAGGTGAATTTCTATTGTAACCAACACATACTAATATAAGCTTACAAAGTAAGCCAGGGCAGAAAACTTCCATAGTATGGAACTAAACCTTAAAACGCCCATATTAGCCTTCACAATGAATTTTCGCCAATAATTAGGGCACTTGGGTTAATTAGAGGCACTTTAATTTTAAATATGAAGATATTATTTTGATGTTTAAATAGAGACATTTGTATTGAATGTAGGGTTTCTAGGTTTTTAATCCTTCCTTTAAACACCTAATAAACAACTGTGAAGGAATAAGATGTAAAATTTAATCATGCTTATTTACATTCCTTGTAAAGAAAAACTTATTGTAGGAGATTTCATGGTTCCCAAATTGTGGTGTTGGTTTTTTATTTGCTAATGGGGGGACCCTTTGAACTTCCCAAGGTGGTATTGTAGTGACTGTAGAGAAATGTCACTAATATATATCATAGTCTTATGGAACAGATATGCTACATACTCAAAGGAGGTCTTTCTCAGTTATGGTGTACTTTGTGTGCACGACCTACTAAATATGTTCCTTTTCTATTTGTAATAAAGTTTGGATACCACGTGAGTAAATAAATAGTTACCAAACATGTACTTTGTGTGCACAACCTACTAAACATGTTCCTTTTCTATTTTTAATAATGTTTCGATACCATATGATTAAATAAATAGTTACCAAACATGTCACACGTTTATTTCAAATTCACTGCACTATCACAATGTAATTATAAAGCATGGATGTTGATATGCATAATTGTCACAATAAGTTTATGTATCATGTCCAATAAGCAAGGGTTACACATATTACATCATGTCTTATTCTTGGATTTTGCTCCATAACATCACAATAATATTGACAGAATGACGGAAAGGGCTACACATATTAACCATGTCTTATTCTTGAATTTTGCTCCATAACTGTTACACTGAAATTTGTCACCATGGCTATCTGCAGTTAATATGGCTCCATCAATAGTCATATTGTCCTCCTTGTCAAGCCTCAAACCTTGCTCTTCATGTCAAACTTCAAAAAGAGAGAAAGTCACTTAAAACATGTTTATCTCTGGGTACGCAGGTTCTCTCTACCTTGCCTGCGTGTACGCACTCCAAACACACTGTACCTGCGTACTTGTACGCTCTGTAAGCTAAAGGTTTGGTGCGTACCCCTGTAAAGGTCAAAAGGCGCGAGTTTCATCTTTAAAAAGTTACTTGTGGTCACTTCTAGAGCCTTCTAGAAGAGTGTTTGACGTTTATTGAGCGCCTCCAGATGGTTCATGCATCCCTATGATAGAGGAACTTATCCCATCAAGAGAGGAGCTACCCCATCCAAAAGAGGGAGTATCCCATTGATGTTGGACCTGAATAACTTCCTCTAGAACACTATAAATACAGGCATTGGGCCAGAGGAGGGGAGGTTGAAAGTTGAACATTCCAAAGGGTAAATGCTGCTGGAATTAGGACTTCCATTGTTGACTTGCGAGGAGAGATCACTATCCTTCCTTGTTGCCATAGTGGGAGTGGGTGAACTTGTCAAAGTAGAGGAAATCTCTTGTTGGACCCTGGGAGGATCTTGCACAACACCAAGGCTCAGGTTGTAATGGTTCCTTTTTTGTTTCCTTAATACAAATAAGTCCATTCTTCTCAATGATTTGTTGTTAATGAGTTATTTCATGTACTCCTTGGTCTATGTGATGAATATGCTTTGTTTTATGAAATATTCAGGTGTTATGTAATCGTTTGCTTTGTTAGTGTATGCAGGTCTTAAAGTGAAGGAGGAGCTCATCTGGATCAGCAAGGCTGGACTGCTACAACAAGCGTTGGACCTAAGGTAAGATCTGAAAACACTTGGTTTCTCATAGAATAATGTATGTTTAGAGAAGGATTGCTCTTGTTTGGTTTGTTTGTCACTAGAGAGTCTTAGACTCCTAGGGAGGTTAGGTTTGTCCGCAAAATAACTCTTTCCGCATGACAAATTGGCGACTCCACTGGGGAATCCATTGTTGGGTTTGATTTTTCCTTTAATCATTGCTTTGATCTGAAAAGAGTCTTATTTCTTTTGCTTTTTGGTTGCTTGACTGTGTTTTTGGGTGGCTTAGCTTAGGGTTAGTTTAGAACTTAGTTTTTCTTTGTTTTACAGTAGTACGCACCCTCTGAGTTAGACACAGTGCGTACTTGTGCGCACTGTATTTGTGTACACAGAGTGTGCACGCACCTGGTTAAACAGGTTGCCTGCGTACCCTGGTAAAATTAAGAAAATTTCCCTTTTTATCACTTTCTTCCTTTTGAATTTTGTTTTTCTTAGTTTTTACTACCCAGATCCACTGGTTGACTGTCAAAATCTTCACCTATACTTTTTCCATTAGTGTCGAAAGTTTTAGTGAAATTCCTTGAGATTTTAGCCTTAGGGTTTGGTTTTTATATTGGTCCTGTAGTGACTTTGGGTTTAGAAGTCGCAAAGCCTTAGATATCTCTGGTTTTGTCAGTCTTCTTAGGAGCCGGACCAGTCACAAACTCTACCCTCATGAGCAACCTACCTTTGTGTTGCCTCTTTGCAAAATTTCAATAAGCTTGTTCATTTAAAGTTGTGAATTTCATTTTAAAAAAGAACAAAAGGAGATTGAGTTTTTGTTTTGATTAGTTTGTGATTCTGCATAAACTAGTCCTTGGATTAATCATTCCCAAGTAAAACATCCTAGAATCATCCTAGTAAGATTTTGCTTCTTAGATCGATTTGTTAAGTGTAAGGTTAGATGTATTTCCTTTGATTTGCTTTTGAGTGATTTTTCATAGATTCTCATAGATCTTGAAATTGCTTTGATTAGATTAGTTTTACATGCTTTTATTAAATAGGAAAATATCAACGATCTCCTTTGCGATATTTGCTCTAGAGTAACATTTGATATCTTTGAAAGAGAAAGGAATTTTTTCGTGAAGTAGAGAGTGGTCATGTTTTGTGTGGTCATGTCATGGTAAAGAAGCAGAATATTCTAACTCTCATCCATCAACCTCAGCTCCTGGTTCCGATCCACTACAGATCGAGAAACCTAACCCTGACTTGGTAATCAAGCCGCCTGCCAAGGGTATACTTCGAAAGTCTGCTTTCAATCCACAT
>APFE030955960.1:0-20803 GCA_000404065.3 Pinus taeda | reverse complement strand
AACCCCCTACAACTCTTGGGGAAAACCAGTTTGAGAGCTCTTCTTTATTTCTGAAAAATGTCTTTACAGCAAGAAAATTTCAGCAAAAATTACAGCAAAATAATTTTTTTTTTTCAGCAAGCAAACTTATCCGTTTTCAACCCAACAGACCACCTGGAAACTTCTCAGTTTTCAGCAAAAAATCAGCTTTTTTCTGCTTGTTCTTGCTGCTGTTCTGCTTGTCTTTCTGCTGTTCTGATTTTGCTGAAGAGCTGCCTGGTATGTGTGCCAAACTGCTGCCTCTTTCTCCTTCTTGTCCAGAAATCTCCCTTGCTCTCTTCCTCTCCTTCTCCCAATCTGCTCATGAAAGAATGAATGATCTTTTCCTCCTTTTCCTCCTTTAATATAACTCCAAGTGACTTTTGGGTGATCCAAGTGACTTTTGGGTGATCTCTAAATCCAATGGCTGAAATAGATTTAGATCAATGGCTGAGATTAAATGCACATTTAAATCTCACTTTCTATTTTTTAATTCACCCCACTTTAATAAAGACCCACTTAGTCATTTATTTCCAAAGTCACTTTTCCTTTCTAATTTTACATTAACTTTATTAAAGTCACTTTAAAATTAGACTTTAGTAACTTTATCACTTAAAGTCACTTTTAAATTAGATTTTAACTTTATAAAAAATTATAAAGTCACTTTAGGAGAAAAATTAAAATCTTTTGAACACTTTTCCCTAGGCCAAAGATCAAAGCCTAAGGGAACCACCTGTCCTCCGGTACCAAATTTCAACAATTTTTGAATATGATAAAAAAATCTCCCATTTCCTCCGCTTGGCTATTGAATCTACTATTTGGACCACTTTCTGGAGTGAGAAAAAACTGCGTGCAACAATTGCCAACTACAACTAGGAAAATCAGATTTCTAGGCTAGAAACTGTCTGAAAGAATTTCTCTCTGTGTGCCTTTCTCTTCCATCCGGCACTGATTCTGCTACTGCAAAAGCCTTCTGCACCCAAGCAAGGAATCTTCTCAACGAAAACACTGATCTACTTCACCAAAATTACTTTTTGGCTTCACCACTGCCTGCTAGAACTACCGCTGGTCTGTGAATTTTTCCTTCCAAATGCACTGGAAAAATCAAACCTTTTGCCCAATAGTTCGATCTACTAAGCCAGCCTTTGCGCAAATTTGGAAATCGTGCTGCCAGACTCCCTCTGAATTTGGAAGATTTTTTCCTTTTTCTTCTGGGCTTCTCTCCTGATTAAAATCTCTCTGATACCATGTGAAAATTTCACTACTGAAATCCTATTGCAGCGACTGGAGTTATTTCTTTTAACTGTTAATTAAGTTAACATTTTATTGCTATGACAACAACAAAATAAGCAAATTGCAATCTGTTGATTTTGGGGTAGCATCGAATGCGTTCTAGCTCCGAAATTTTGTGGAGGGGCTAGAATACATAAGATTTCCAAGACCCAGAAATCGTTTGGAGAAATTCCAACGAACTGTGAGCTATTAAAATAATTAATATTTTTAATGGGGTTCCTAGTATAAACTTACAAAAATAAAAATATTAATGGGTGTTAATAAAAATATGGGTGAGAAGCTTCTAAGAGATGAGGATCAAGTTTGTTTTAATCTTAGCCATTGATTAGGGACTTAATCTCAGTCGTTAATTCATCAATAGGAAAAGTATAAGAAAAGGCTTGAGGGTCAGTTGGAGATACACCGAGTGATCAAATCAATTAGATTTTTCTGAGGCGTGGTTTGCTGAGAAAATCAAAGTAGAGATCTGAGTTGCAGTGAGAGGGGTAGAAGCAGAGAGTTGGATCGGAAAAGAGTTCCGAGCCAACAAGTACCAGGCAGAGAGACAACGCAGAGACCTACGCAACCGAGGAAGGGGCTCATGTAGAGCTAACACAGGCCAAGAGGGTCTCTTGCAATGGCAATGCAGGATAATCATCAGAATTTCGAGATTCTGTTGGAGAAGTGAGGTTTTGAGCCAGGAGGGCTGAACAACAATCTTCCTCCAGCAAATCAATCCAATTGAAGGGGTGACGCAATCTCTTAGAGGCAAGACGCTGGCCCAAGCAAGGATTGCGCTGGGATTTCACAGTGTTTGTTGGAGTCAAGCCACTCAGTGTATCAGTTGTGACTTGGAGAACAAGGTAAACACTCGTATGTATTTCTTGATACGAATATTTCTCTGAAAGTTTAGCCAGTGTGAGAGGCAACTTGTTGTACTCAGATTCTGCTTGCTTAATAATACAAACCCTCTATTTGTTGCACCGGTTTTCTCGCCTTGGGTTTTTCTAGGGACGTGTTGTCCAAAAATAACAGTGTCCCTTGTGTGTTTGTCTCATATTTGTTTCAGAGTATGATCCGTATGTCAGTGTAGTCTGCAGTAGTGTTTTTCATCACTGTTTATAAATTAAATAGCTTGTTGAATGTAATAACAAGTAGGAGATGATAAACCAGTGATTGCAGTAGGATTTTTGACGTATAGATTCAGAAATTTTCACATGGTATCAGAGCATTGCAGATCATAGGACACTGAAGCCATCAAACAGGAGATCCAGCGAAAACTACTGCAGAGAAGCAGCTATCCCGAGTGACAGCGTTGTTTCAAAGCCAGAGGAGCAGCAGAAGGAGTGATGCAGAGCCAGAGGAATGACGTAGAGGCTCATGCAGTGCTTGCATCAACATTTCAAGCATGTAGAGGGTGACACTGTACCTGAGAGGAGCTCACGCAGTCACCGCTTCAGCTCTCTGGGCCAACGTAGAGCCTGAGAGGCTTAGGTCAGTCAGTTGTCGAGGCAGGAGAAGCAGTGCAGTTTCGATCTGTGGTGCTGGTGGGACGCTGTTTCCGTTGGTGCAGAACAGTGTCTGAGGAGACAGAGCCGAGTTAGAGGGAGTCACTGCCTTGATAGCTTTCTGGCCAAAGAAATCTAGATCTGGGTTGTTGAGCTGCAGCAAAGTAGGATTGGAGAGGAGTGATTTGACATTTGGTGGGAGGATTTCGGTGAAGGGAATCAGGACTGAGAGGGAGTCTAGAAAGAACTTGTTCCTTAGAGGATTTCTAGTGCCAAAAAAATCCAGATCCGAGTCTTGTTGGGACAGCAGTAAGAGAGGGAAAAGAGAACATGTTCTACACTTGATTGAGCAGAGATGGCTGTCAATGGACTAAGGGATCAGGATAGACTGTATGGAGCATCCAATTTTTTCATCTAGAAGGCCAGGAGCCTGGCAGTCCTAGACAAGAATCGCATCAAGGACTATGCCTTGAAGGTAGTTGTTGTTATGGTCGACGTTGATCCACTAAAGAAGTACGAGGAGGCCCAGGCAAAGGCTAAATGCATGATTCTAGACGAGGTCAAAGATCATGTGATCGCACACATTGCTGAGAAGGAAACAACAAGGGAGATGTGGGAGACGTCGACCACCTTGTACTAGGGGACTTTCGTTCAACGAAAGATGTTATTAGAGAATCAGCTGAGACAGTACCAGATGCAGAAGGAAGAACAGATCGATCCCTTCCTCCTCGGGTTGAAAGGGATTCGAGACCATCTAACTTTCATGGGGTCTACACTAGTGTTGGCATTATGATTCTGATATGGCTCTATGATATAGGTGTTGTACTTGATGGCAACTCACTCAAGTGGCAATAGTCTGTTCAGGCTCTCAAAATGATGGAAATTAAGAGGCTCGCAGGTGAATGGTTCAAAAGGTGCGGACCCGCAGATTCGCCGTCCAGGAGGTGCGGTCATACCCGCAGGTTACCCGTTCAGAAGGTGCGGAACCCCAGTTCACTCACTTCAAGGCAAAGAAGCGCGCTCACGTGGGGTTTCTTATGTTTGGCCCGTGGTATTTAGCCCGCCGTTCTTGATCCTATGGTTTTGGCCCGTGGTATAGGATCTATTTTAGCCCCGGTTTGGATCCCTTGTATTGGTTATTGATGGTTTTGTCCCATGGTGTGAATAAGGGCTTGACTATAAATGGGGAAGGAGATCACTTGGCTAAGATATCTCTGCAATTGAATATCTTAAGATATGAAATATTGGGTTGTCAATGTTAATTGTTTGATCTAAATCAAAGTAAATTTGAAGGTGAATCTATGAAGTCGTGATCTCTCGGGCGCATCTGTGTATCTGACTGTCAGTGGCACATTGGAGGGCTGTTAGTTCGGTTCAAATCAAAGGTCCGCAGGTAATTCACAGTGCAGATGCGGAGGCTCGCAGTTCAGTGAAAGGTGCAGTGCGGTGGTACGCGGTCTGACGAAAGGAACAGTGCGGGGGCTCGCAGCGCGATCGAAGGCGCAGTGCAGTGAAACAATAGAAGTACGCGGCGTAACAGAGGGTACAGTGCGGAGGCACGCGAGGAAGCAGAATAAGACTTGCAGAGCAAGATCAGAGGTACGCGGTGCGATACAAGGAGAAGCTGCGGAGGTACATAGAAGTACGCGGCGCGATAGAAGCAGAAGGTGCGCTGGCACAGTAGATGTACGCAGCAAGACAGAAGGCAAGTTGCGGAGATACGCAGTGAAGCGGAAGACTCTCTGCGTAGATACGCAGGAAAGCAGAAGGCGGAGTGCGGAGTTATGCAATCCAGATAAGGAAAAACTGCGGATCTGTCTTAAAAACATTTGTTGCTTATCTTTTATCTATTATTGCAGAATTCTGGGTTTATATTTCTGGTACTATCTTTCAGTTTACAGCATTCTAAGAAGTTGGGTGACACTTGATTGATTGTATAAGGAGTTTGGGTGATTTGCATGTTCTTGATGATTATTTGATCTTCTTGGATCCAGTTTGAAAATTTATGAAAAGTGGTCCTTGAAAGAAAAGAAGTAAGGGGGTTGTAGCTCCCTTCCAGGAGAGACTGGAAAACGAGAGAGAGTTGTAGCTCTCTGCAGGTTGCAGCCTGCGTACTGGTAAGAGTGACCATACATGAATCATTGTTAAAGGAGTTTCTAATTGAAGAAGATAGAGACATATTACAGCAGGTGGTTTTCACCCACATTAGGTTTCCACCTTATATCTGGTGTTCTTTGGTGTGACTATCTGTTTTTCTTGTTTCATGCTCATTATTATATGGCACTGACATACAAGTTAATGATACATATCTGAATATTAAATTAAGGAACGCATATTGAAAAGAATTTAATAATACTGATTCACCCCCCCCTCTCAGTATTATTTCCAACAACTAGATCCTGAGTTCATGGTCAGAACTGCCCTAAATGCAGTCATCGAAGACTGGGAGACATTTGTCCAGAGTATCTTGGGCAGAGCTTCTCTCCCCAGTTGGGAGGAGATGTCGGCAACTCTTCGACAGGAAGAGATCAGGAGGCTAACCAAGGCGGGGAGTAGCGACAAAGGAGCCCGAGTCAAGAAGGAGGAGGAGGATGCGACTATCGCATCCTTGGGACATTAAGGGCAACAAGAAAGGAAGAAAAAGGATATAACCAAAGTCAGATGCTTTAGGTGTGGGGAATTGGGACATTTCGCCACATAGTGTCCTCAAAAGGAGGGCAAGGAAGAGAAGTCTGACTCGAAGGCTACTCCAGCGAAAGCTGACAAGGAGGATGATGCTGATGATTGTGCCATGAGTGCTCATGCACCTCTGGAGAAGAGGTGGGGTGACATCGAGTTGTATTTGGGAGGACTACACAGGGGCAGGATCCTTGAGGTATCCAAAATCTTGGATCACATATGACTACGAGAGCCCTTAACGACAATAGCAGAATGACGATAGTAAGTTGGTGCGAGGGATGATGGAGCAATAGTGGAAGAGCTATAGTGCCAAAGTCTGAAGTAGTGAAGTGGATGTTGAAATAGTGCGGGAGGCACAGAGCAGATTACAGCAGTGCAATAGCAGTAGAGGGTCAGCACAAATTAACAGCAGAGGTAGCTTCAACATCTCGGGGCACCAGACTGACCAACGTGTCAACTTTTTGGGTGGCTTTTCAATTGCTTACTTCTCAACAACTAAGTTGCAGTGAAGTAGTTAGCAGTGGCAGTGCTATGGGAAACATGATGCAACATATTGAGAGGGAGCTGCAATACAGATGTAGTGGTGATAGTGCAGTGTCATGGGCAGCAGTACAGGATGCAGTAGTGTAGTGGATGAAGGGAAGCAGGCCAAGCATCAACAACACAGAGGACCGATGTCATGGATCAATGTGATGCTTCTAGTTGGAAGTATTACTAGAGCACATTCCTCGCTAAGAGGGAGTGTTGATTTTGAGGTAGCATCGGATGTGCTCCAGCTCTGAAATTTTGTGGAGGGGCTAGAATACATAAGATCTCCAAGATCCAGATATTGTTTGGAGAAATTCCACCCGGATTGTGAGTTACTAAAATAATTAATAGTTTTAATGAGGTTCCTAAGTCTAAACTTGGGAAAATAAAAATATTAATGGGTATTAATAAAAATATGGGTGAGAAGCTTCTAAGAGACGAGGATCAAATCTGTTTTATTCTTAGTCGTTGATTAGGGACTTAATCTCGGTCATTGATTCATAAAAAGGAAAAGTATAAGAGGAGGCTTGAGGGTCAGTTGGAGATACACCGAGTGATCAAATCAGTTTGATTTTTCTGGGGCATCGTTTGCTAAGAAAATCGAACTAGTGATCTGAGTTGCAGTGAGAGGAGCAGAAGCGGAGAGTTGGATCGGAAAGGAGTTCCGAGACAAATAGTACTAGGCAGAGAGGTAGCAGTAGCATTAGAGAGTAGAAAGGGGCTCACGTTGAGCTAACGCAGGCCAAGAGGGTCTCTCGCAATGGCAGTGCAGGATAATCGTCAGAAGTTCAAGATTTTGCTAGAGAAGTGAGGTTCTGAGTTGGGAGGGGTGAACAACAGTCTTCCTCCAGCAAATCGATCCAGTAGAAGGGGTGATGCAGTCTCTTAGAGGCAAGACGCTGGCCCAAGCAGGGATTGCGGTGGAATTTCGCAATGTTTGCTGGAGTCAGGCCACTCAGTGGATCGGTTGTGACTTGGAGAATGAGGTAAACCCTCATTTGTATTTCTTGTTAACAAGATTTCTTTGAAAGGTTATCCGGTGTGAGAGGTAACCTGTTGTACTCAGATTCTGCTTGCTTAATAATACAAACCCTCTATCTGCTGCACTAGTTTTCCCGCATTGGGTTTATCCGGGACGTGTTGTCCAAAAATAATGGGGTCCCTTGTGTGTTTGTCTCATATTTGTTTCAGTTTATGATCTGTATGTCAGTGTAGTCTGCAGTAGTGTTTTTCATCGATGTTTAAAAATTAAATGACTTGTTGAATGTAAAAACAAGTAGGAGAAAATAAACCAGTGATTGCAGTAGGATTTATGATGTGTAGATTCAGAAATTTTCACACAATCTTCACAAAAATATTGCAGAAAATAATAGCGTTGGAAACTGAGAAAATACTGGCGCACACACACACAAAAATTTAACATAGTTATTTTTGGACTAAAGTCCCTAAAAAAACCAAACTTGGGAAAACCTATGCAACAGCTGAGGGTTTTAATTATTAAGCAACAATGAAATAATTTGAGTACAATCTGGATGTCGAAAATTGGCAATCCTGCAAAGAACATACTGGCAAAACTCTAGCGAGGAATTTTTCCTCACCCACAAGCAATCCAACCTCTCACTGCTACTAAATAGCTAGTTGTCCAACCAGCTTTGCGCAGGCCTGAGTCACCCTAGCGCAGTCCCTTCCACACTCTGCCTAAATCAACTGCTAAACAAGTCGTCCTACCTGTTGCTGATTGGGAAACTCTCTCTGGCACTCTGGAAAATCTTCCCAGCCTCTGGAACTGAAAACAAACTTCTCTCCAGCAAAATCGAACTGCCTCTTAGAGGTTGTGCAACCTCTCTATGTTTATCTCTGCGTCTCTACAAAGTACTCACAAGATCTAGAAAATCTTCCTCCGGTCTCACTGCCTCTACCCCTCTCTAACTCTGCTTCCCTTCCCTGGCTCGAACTCTTCTAGAAACTGTTGTTGCTCTCTAGAAACTCGAATTGCCCAACGAAATTGATCTCAATCATGTTATCTCCATCTACCCGTTTACTTCTTATAATCTTATGTTGGACCTCCAATGACCAAGATTAAAACTTAATCAAGGGCTAAGATTATTTCCCAGTCGATCCATGTGAGTTTCTAGATGATTCACACCTTTCTCAATTAATACTGATTAATTGACCCCTTTTCCTAAGTTTAGACTTAGGAAATATTAAAAAATAAGCTAATAATCTAATTGATACACTTTTAGGTGGAATTTCTAGAAACAATTTCTGGATTATGTTAAAATCTGTTGGACACCTAATCCTAAATGGGTTAGTGTGGAAGCTAAACAGACTAAGCAGTCCAAGGGACCTTGGGATGTGAATCCCAATGGTCACCACATGTACTATAAATATGTATCATTTGTGAATAAAAATTGAAATGCATGCTTTATCATTTATATCTTTCTCGCTCCCCATGTGTGTTTGACATGGTATCAGAGCCATGATGTGTGGCCTGTGTAGTTGCCTTGAATAGTGTTGGACTAGTCTTCTGTAACGCTCCATTAATTATGCCATCCCTGCACTGTACCTGCGCTCTGCTCCATATTCCATTACCTGCTCCATACGGTACGCTGCCTCTGCCACACCTGCGCTGCACCTCATTATTAAACGCTAGTGACATTACTGTACGTTGTTCTGACATTACTGAAACGCTGCCTGACAAGAACGCCTGAAGGAAATGTCAACGCTGCCTGACATGGCGACAACGCTGTCTGTTTGAAACTCTGTCTGTATCGGAGCACCACGAGCCTGAACGCTGGAGTTTGACATTGTAACGCTGCCTGAAGGAAAACGCTATTTAAAATTATTGAAACGCTGGTATGTACTGTTTAACGCCTGACAGTAATTAAGGCTCTGCAATTGGTTTCTACATATTTCATAGACAACGTGCCATTGAAGAAGAATCATACGACTCAGATACTCAAAGAAAACAGTGAATGTATTCCGGAAAAATCTGAAAATATCAGAGGGGCGAAAGATCAATGATCTCCTGAAAACTGCCAGTTATATTTCTTGCTTTTTCCGTTCGTGGGTATGTTGTAGAATGTTTAGAGATGTATTTCACAGGTCTGCTTTGGTCTGAAAGGGTTTTATGAAAAACTATTTCTCAATAATAAGGGTTGCCTGTGGCGCGGTCTTTCATTATGACAAGAGTCTGTAAATTCTCCATACTCGCTGAAATACTTGGTGAAATTCGCTGATGTCGTTTCCTTCGATAGACCACCAATAAAGATTTTCCCAGGACTGGAGGTGTCTCTGGAAGCAGCGTTGTTCTTCTGCTCCTGTGCGGCATCGTTTTCTTGGGAATTATCGGCTTTTCCATTTTGGGTATCGCCGTTGGATGGCGATTGACCTGCTTCCTCTGCCTTAGATGACCATCATTCATCTTCAAAATATCTCGTACCAGATGCCAAAGTTTTGAAGATGCGTGAATTTTATAGAATATATGCACATGGGATGCGTGTATATGAGTGAATTCTATACATGTGGATAGAGCGGATGAACCAGAGATCGTTGATCAAAGGGTGTGTGCGTATGGCTTCATTGGATCGTTGAAGAGGTTACGTGGTGTAACACACTGATGTGTTAAAGAGGTCCGAAGCAAATTAGTTTAAACATAACGGTTAAGAGGTCCCAAGTGAAATTTTATTGATGTCTTAGTAATGGTATCAATGCGTTCCATCAGTTCCCGATTCAATGCGTTATATGTTAAATGTTAACATATAAGTGGTATATGAAACGCTGCCAGCGGTATATGTTAAATGCAAACGCTGTCTGACATTTGTATAGACTTTGAAAACTGTAAAGAGAAATATTTAAACGAATGGCTCCTGACATGTGCGCAGTTGGTGTATGTGTTAACTGTTGATGCGTGGCTCTATGTGATAGAGATCGCCCTGAATCGTTTGTTATAAATGTGATCCCCTTTGCAGATATACCGCTGAGAGCAAACCTGTCCTCACAAAATTCTTGCGTTCCATCTCAGTTATGATTGAAGCTGTCTGTTGTGTGCGTATGTGCATCG
This sequence comes from Pinus taeda, assembly GCA_000404065.3. NCBI lineage: Eukaryota > Viridiplantae > Streptophyta > Pinopsida > Pinales > Pinaceae > Pinus > Pinus taeda. The sequence continues at coordinate 10,735 of APFE030955960.1, read as the reverse complement.
GTTTCGAAGGTTACCATGTGTGTTTGCCCACCTGCGCAAAAGTTGGCCGCGGTATGTATTCGATGTCGAGTAAAAATTGATTCAGTGGGAAAGTTATATGTTGGCATTCATGTATCTCTATTATATCCTGATATCTCTCATATATGCGATATACATAAAGCTCACCTGCTGGCTACCTTGAGCAAATCAAACGATCGAATCCCGCTCCAGGTCTTCCAACGACATTAACAATCTCAGCCAATCAAAGACAGTAAGCAGCAAGCTCTTCGATTGTTTTATGATGTTTAATGCTTCGATTGCCTCAGAGATTAATACACATAATAAAAGCCAGCAGGACACTTGGATTACGCATCAGTTTTTTATGGTTAATCGTGCCCCAGACTTTGCTTCTTCGCTGCCATTTGAAGAAATTTGCTGTCCTGTGAACCAGTGAACCAATGACAACAACGCTGTGATGTGATGACTTTAGGGGATGTACAAGCTCTACGAACTCCCAATTGGCACTACGCACCACTTAGAACAACTTTATTTCGAGGATGAAAATATCATTGCATTCGACGCTCTGATTTGAGTGATTATGTTACATTAATTCATGTGTTGGTATACACTTGGTTTATATGAATAAAGTTCTGCCTTACCAAATCTCCAGTGTTGATGCGTTGATTCATTACGTTTTGACTAATCTCCAGCTACCACTTCTTTGATAAAGCCTCCAGATTAGTAGCTACATCAACTGACTTGAGATGGTATTTCAACATCTCTTAAGACCCTGATCTGAACTCTATATGGATCAAACCCGCTCTTGAGAGGATAATGACATTATATCTTTGAAGAAAAGAGGTATTGACTTGCTGATTCTAGAGTTGTTGATTCCTTGTTATATTCACTACTGCATAAGTATGTATGGTTCATGAAAGTAGTGTTCTTTTAGCATCACAGTGATTGTTGTTGGTTGATTGGAACATTGATTGTTAAAGCCCAGAAAATGGCTTTAGTTTATGATGTATTAGATTTATTAAATACTTTGATACAATCTAATGTCGATGACAAAGTGAAAATAAGCAAAGATTCTCTTTCAGACATTCAAAAATGTATACAAAATGCACAAGAGAAGATCGATTTTTTGCAGCTTGAATCACAGCTACAGCAAGAAGAGCTACATCAAAATAGACACCATTCTGAACCTGTTTTTGTTCAGAACATTGAGACAACCACCCATGAGTAGCATGTTACAGTTCATTCAGATTTAGTACCAAACAAAGCAGCAAGGTTACATGCAGATGCAGAAGTTCAGTCTGCACTTCCCAAGCCCATCATCAGACCTTGGGAACAGCTTGTCCACAACAAGCACAGAACTGGTCTTGGATATGACAAGGACTTGTCCTTGCATATTCCAGACTATGCCAATCCCATTCAGTTTCAGAGTGCTGGTTTCATTTATAACAGTGCACCTGCTCCTCATGACAGTTCAGCTTCAGCTGTTCCAGACTCTGCTCCTCTTCCATAGAAACAACAACAACAGATCGTGAAATGCCAACACTGTGACCGAGTTGGCCATCTGAAAGATCATTGTTTTGATCTTCATCCATGTCAGCACTGTCATAAAACCAGTGATTCTTCACACAGATGCTTCAGAAACAAACGTCCTGCAAGAACAAAGATTCATCTAGGATGGATCGCTTCTTGGCAATGGGCATCAACAGCCAAGAAAATATTTCAAACACATGTCAGAACTTGTTCCAGAATATTGAACAGTCTTGCAGTTGAGTTTTCTCCATCTTCTCACCTTGTATCTGACAGGGGGGGAAATGATGGTCAGAAGAAGATGGGCTTTGATCTATTTACATGTCTGTAGGGAATGTGATGCAAGCACATTCAACCACTATCTCTAAATGCCCCACAACAATTTTAAGCATTTAAAAAAAAATCCCTTGTCAAAAGCTCCTAATTTATTGTACATAAATCCAACGCTTGTCTCTCACATCATTCCCTTTTTTTATGCTAAGAGTTTGGTCTTACCTTCCTTTTGTCCATTTCATATTAGAAAACGTACTATTCTACATTTTAGCCTTTCTACTCAAAATGTGAATTTTTTTTAATAAGATTGTAAATTTTTTGTTATTTACTTGTAAAAAGCTTGTACATAATTAAGCTTTAGCTTTTTAAAGCAAAATTTAATAATAACTTTTTTAATAAAATTTATATTTTGTTATTACTTATTGATTATATATATAATAAAACTCCAAAATTACTAAAAGTTTACCAACTATTAACCACACTAAAATTTTTAACAATCATACCAATTTAAAAGAAAATTTAATAAAACAAACAATTCTAAACCCATACCCAGCCTAAATAGTATGTGGTTGTGACATGCTCCTTGCCATAACTCTAAACCACCTCCAACAAAACCAACCACTTGAAAGAATATTTCAACCATAAAACCTTACTCATTTACTTTCTCGTGAAGATTAAAAATTAAGAATGCCCCACCTTGTCCTAGAGAATTTCTTGGCGAATCCAAAGTAGGCAAACGTTCTCTTAATTTCTTTAATTCGAATTTTAAATCAAAGCGGGGAAAAATGTGCAATCTAGAAGGGTCGTACTAGTTGAAGAGAGCGATTGCGTGACCGTTGGATGTGCCCTTATTTATTTCTTTCACTCCACCCCTGCATTGTATTGGATTGAATTCAAAACAACCGTTTCATCTCTCGCCCCTCAGTATCTTCCTCCCAATTCGGCTTTGCAATCTTTGTCTATCACATCATGGCAGCTGTAGAATCGGTCCCCTCCCCTGCTTCCAACTCTACAGAAGAGGTCATTGCTCTTCTCATTTATTCTCGACTCGTCTAGTTCCCAAAATGCAACTTTTACTCTGTCCTTGTTACAAAATTATTTGATTTATTTTAAATGCTCTGCAGGGAACTCAGAAATCACCGTCAATGGCTGGAGGATCAGATATTTTAACTGTACATTCAGTTTTTCATTCTTCTCCCTCCTTATCTGCACCAATCTCTCCATTTTTCTTGGTTTCATTTTGCAATATCTCTCGTTAAACTTCTTTTGTTGATAAAGGGGCCGATTCTATATGTGCATCGCCATGGATTAGCCTGACGCATGCCTTTAGTAATGTGGTTTATAATGGGTTATAAGTAATTGTCATTATTGCAGGATCTCGATGCTTCCAGGGAAGATGTGCTCGATCGGATTCAGAGCCTCAAAAATGTAGGTTGATTATGACGGTGGCTTCTTACCTAATCTACTGTTACCAGTTTTTTCGTTTAATGCTTGGAAAGTTAATTTGTGCATCATATGTTTTTGAATGGCTTTTAGGACTTGCAAGATTGGCGTGGTAAGCTCGATACTCAAATCAAGACTCACCGACAGGTATGGAATAATAATACCATTTCAATTCTTCACCTTCAGTGGCCGGGAATAGAGCATTTTGTTGTGTGGGTAAGGTTTAGGGTTTCAGGGTCTTTCTGACAGAGCCATTGGGATGGCTTTCAAGAACTGTTTTATCAGAATTTTGAATCAGTTTATGACATTTAGTGTGAAAAGGTGGAGGTGAGGGTTTATAAATCGCTTTTGGTAGCCTCTGGGTTTTGAACTGTGTCCTGTAAATGTTTTTAACAGGAGCTTGGAGATATGAAGAATTTGCTCAATGATGAAGTAGAACAACTGAGATCTGTAAGTGTGCCACTCGTATTATTATTTCTGCAAAGTTCCATGGAATGATCTGTTTCCATTTTGACCGATTGCTGTATTCACTAACGTGCATGTGATTTTTTTTCTCTGGTGCAGGAGTTCCAGGAGTTGAAAAACAGTTTGCTAAAGCAGCTAGATGAATCTACTAAACTTGCTTCCTTGGTATGGATGACTGACAACTGTTATTCTGCTATGTTTGAATGAGATAATCACTTATATGGAGCAAATAAGTTGAATTATTTGCCTTCCATTCCATGAGATGGCTTTGCCTCGATTTTTATTTTCTTACTTTCATGCTCGTATATCTCTGTTTTGTAAATCGCATTTTCATTCCTAACTATCACATCAGATGCCTGGATTCTTTTTAAATGTAGAAGAGAATAATGTGTACCTTATGTTTTTCTGCAGATTTCCAACGTCCCTGAGAGAGCAGAAGCGGTGGTTTTCGATTCTTAAAATGGAAAAAGGAAAGTGATCTTTTTAGAGAGAGTGAACGAAAGACACCCATAACCAGTGATATTTCTTGCTATTGGATGTGCTTGTTATAGTGTATAAATTCTCAAGGACTGAAAATGGCATGGATGATGCCACTTATTCTTCAGATCCGTTTATTCAAGTCTCTTTTGAGGAATTGTTATCAAAAGCGTTGCTATTATTTGGTTTTCCGGCTTTTATTTCTAGTTGGAGCAGAAAATCTAGTGTTACATTCCTGGGACAATATTTAAGCTCTGTTTGCCATATGCTTGTTTCATCTGTTTTGTCTTCAGTTTGCTGATAAGCTGGCTATAAACTGCATCATCCCTGGAGAGCTTCGGTATTATTTTTGATTGTGTAGTGCGCAACCATCCATGATGTATGGAAAGTGGAAGAATGTAAATGTACTTTGTAGAGTGAGACATTGGTGGCTGTTGATATTAAATACTATTGGAATGAATACGCATACATTCTCTTATACACTGGAAATGGTATGGATTATGCTAGTCTGCTACTAGTTTGTCCAATTTGAATTTTAGTCGGAGGAAGAAAAGGTATAACCTACAACATCTCAAGGAGAATATAGGCACTCCTTCCAACATGCTTGTTTCATCTATAAACTGCATCGCTCTTGGAACTGCTATATCATATTAAATGGAGAATGCACAGCTATGTACAATGTTGTTGAAACTGAAACAAAAGCAGAGTACTGTGGACCAATTTAATGTACATTTTTCTAGTTTGCTAGTTGTAACAAATTCACTCTAGTATGTCAAGTGTGGTGCGTGGAATGCATGATTACATTGTGCTTTCTCTATAATAAGGGCTCAAGTATAATTAGATGAACTGATTCAAGACAAAGATGTTTATATGTCCTGATGTCTGGTACTTCCAGCAACACTGACAGGCAAAAGCATTGCCCTTTTATTGCTGAAAATGGGGTTATGGTGTAGGAAATTCATGATTACATTATGTTTTCTCCATAATATGGTCTTCAATATAATTAGATGTTCAACTGATTCAAGACAAATGTCCTGATGCATGTTCCAGCAATGTCAACAGGCAAATACATCTTCCTTTTCTTGCTGAAAATTGGGTTTTGTTAGGTTTTAGAATGCCCATCTTGAAGAAGATTCCTTAATCTTCACTATGACTATTAAGTTGGACATGGAAACATGCATGGTCCATCTCTGTGCCTCACCAAATGCAAGATGAACATTATTGCTTGTGGGGTCAACAAGCTAGTTGGACAAGTTCGAGTAAAACAATTGATCGTTGTCTTCTTTAGATATACATTATTTGCCATGGGTACTATAAGAACCTATCTCACAATTCTAATTGATAGTTTTTACTGGAATAGCAGCCAATTTGAAATCAACTGTCAAACCTTTACTGCTTGCCTATCTTCAGTTTCATATTTTCGTTTCTGAAAAGGATACGAGGGAACAACGAATTGGTGAGGGTTGGCAGATGTCAGAAATCAACATATATTTGAACTGTCCTGTTCAAATAGTAAAAGTATTGCAAATTGAATCTATTAGCAAATTAGTAGTTGATGAGCGGGAGTCCCTGTCCACCAAGACAATGAAGCTCTACTGATCCGCCTTATTACAATTTTGTTCCTAAGCAGGGAGGTAACTTCATAAAATGCATGCGCACTTTAATTTTGGAAAGATATGGGAGAACAATCAATTACTAGAGGGTTGGCGGATAACATAAATCCTATCTTTGGGCTGCCCTATAGAAACTGCAATTGCATCTCAAATTGAAGGAAACTGTCGGTACGAGTCAGCTGTTTGCAGAAGATAGCTGATAGATGATAAATGTTGAGGCAGGAGAGGCTCTTCTCAAATGCTGGAAGAGCTATCTGAAATAGAAGCATTTGCTATTGCACATGAAGAATTTGGTATTGTAGTACAATCTTGAATTCTCAGTCTTGTGAAGAAACTGTTCATGCTAATGTCCACAATTTCACTATGATTAATGTATTAATGGAACAAGATTGCCACAACCGAGGGTAAACATATCTCGGTCAGTTAACTGGTAATTGTCTGTAAGTCTCTAGTTTTTGTCAAGGAGACATGTATATTTTTGCTGGTGGCCAGTCTATTAAGATTACATTCTAGTGGTTTGGTAGTCATGGACTATGATTGATCTAATGTTGATGTTGTAAGCAGTTTGCTGACTATAATTATTTGTTTGACATTTTAGTTCAGAAGTGGCTGTTGTCAAAGTTATGTTGCTCTTCTAACGGAGGTAGGTATATTGCTGTGGGTGGGCAGTCTATGATGTTGGAGTACATAGTCCTTGCACAGGGTTTGGGGTTGTACTTTGAAGGGAATTCATTTTCACTTCCTCAGGAAGAAGAGAACATAGAAGTGGAGAGGAGGAACACGTTGAGAATTATAGTTTGGACAGAAGTGTAAACATGTGAAAAGAAATTCTGAGATATTTTTGAAAAGTATCCTTGAAAACTAATTATATTTATTTTTGTAATTCACTTGAGTGAAAAAAAAAAATGAAAGTATATTTAGTAGTTGAGTAGTCTTAAAAACAGGTTCTTTATTGTAAGTATAACAAGAAAGGGCAAACGACCTCATTGGATTTCATATAGAGAAAGTAGAATTTTTTAATACAGGTGTTGATTTCATATGGAGAAAGTAGAATTTTTTAATACAGGTGTTGAATAGTGCCATACCATTGTACGGGATAGCCTGTACAGTTGTATGGACATCTCTGTACAGGTGTTCATAAGCTGTATAGTAGTTTCTGACAATGGATAGCCTGTACAGTTGTATGGACATCTCTGTACAGGTTGTTTCATAAGCTGTATAGTAGTTTCTGGTTGTTTTTAGTAGTCTGTACTTTTTTGAGCAGGTTGTACAAGCTCAGTTTAGGGTGTTATTTGGCATCTTTGTAGTGTTGTCTTCATTGGGGGATGTGTGGAGCTTTTTTATAAGCTTTTTGAATAAATGAAAACTTGATTTGAAAGAGTAATTATCTGTGTATCTGATTAATTTGTATGCTTTTGCCATTTAATTTCTAGCTATTGTGTGATTCATGTTATGGTCTGGAATTTAATTTTAATTCATGAGATCCTAGGGGCATTAGTCACCCTGGGCTTGAAATTTTCACATCGTATTAGAACAAACTTCTCTAATTGAGATTCTCAAAGATTTACAATGGTAAATCAATGGTTGGAAAGTACTAACAATTAGAGGATTTCATACATTGGATTGGTGTCTCAAATTTCTACTATGGAAGGTTGAAAGTCTCTTGGTAAAGAGAGAATAATCATTGGGATATTCTCTAGGACATTGTGACTCTTCCTATGATTTGCAGGAAGTGATAGCCCACAACAAAGAGGAAGTGAAGGCCAAGTATGGATGATTTTGGATTTTCCCTAAAGGACCATACGTTCCCTCATATATTTGAGAAGATGACAAACAAAATGTTAGATACCTTGATTAGTTTTTACTAGAGTCAAAACATAAATAGGAAGATGATATCGCAGAACAAACTTATAGTAGTGTTATTGAAACTAGGTGTCGGTTTTGGCGTTGTTTGATGTTTTGAACCTATTGAGTTTAGTATGCTACGGAATCGGTTGTTGATTTTGTATAGAACCAGCTAGTTTCATACAATATCTTATGACATTATTGAAACTAGGTCGGAATTGGTGGAATTAGTTGGTTTGATCGGTTTTGGCGTTGTTTGATGTTTTGAACCTATTGAGTTTAGTATGCTACGGAATCGGTTGTTGATTTTGTATAGAACCAGCTAGTTTCATACAATATCTTAATATCTTATGACATTATTGAAACTAGGTCGGAATTGGTGGAATGAGTTGGTTTGATCGGTTTTGGCGTTCTTTGATGTTTCGACCTATCGAGGTTAGTTTGCTATGGAATCGGCCAATTTTGTATAGAACTAGCTAGTTTCGTACAATATCTTATGACATGGCTAGAGTGCACCAACCAATAACAGATAATTATTTAGAAAGAAAGAAAAATATCTAACCTTGGTGCTCTACTAAACCTAACCTTAGTATTTAGTGGTAATATTAATTTTGAAAGTAAAAGTTGACATTCTCCTTGCCTTTTTTGTTATTTTATTTAAATTTTTAACATCACCATTAATTGTTTAAGGATGTTTGAGAGTGGTTCCAATCTTATTGGACTTCATATGGGAAAAGTAGAATTTTAGATCCCATTCAAAATTTGACAGAGTTTATAATTTGTAGGATTTCAAGATTTGGTAACATTGCAATGTTTCCATTGGATTCCATCATGTATGATGGTATGGAAATTTCATTTAATCATTTGCACCAAGCCTTCTATGTACCTTGATGTTGGATGCATAATTGTTGAACTCTTTTGTCAGGATCAGATTGTCGATCAGATTGTCGAGTCTATAGCTTAGATTCTAGATCATGTCACTATAGTTATTCATTAGTACTATGTTTATTTTGGACTTTAGAGGCCATTTAGAGCCTTTTTGTTGATGTATTTTGGTTAAAAGTTGTATTGAACTTGGTGCCATTTTAGTTATCTGCACTTGTTTTGCTATTTAAATGGTTTGGATTCACATGAATGGAATGAATATATATGTTATGTTTTTTGTTGTTGCAAAATTTGAATATTACATATATTGTTTGGTTGACTAGTCTTTTGGTTCGGTGTTTCCTTGGTTTTGTTTTGGTTCGCATTTTTGGGTTGATTGGTTCGATGAACGGTTTGGTTTTCATAACATTGGTCCATAGTGATTATTAGATTAGATATACTCACTAGTTACATTATGAAGATCACATAGATGCATGATTAACTTGCAACAATTGGGGAGAAGGTTGAAGATGCAGAACTAGTGAACATGGTTTCTTATCTTCATGGGACCATTTGTCAAAGGTATACGTGCATGGGAAAGCCTTCCTAATTTTGAGAGGCTTTGGAATGATTGTATCTAAAATGAGACTTGGATGGAATCAAATGCTAGCATGAAAGATGGTGATGAGAACCTAACTCTATTTGGACAATCAAATAAGGGTAGGTAAAGGAGTCAACAGGGCAAAGGGAGAGAGTCAACCTCATAGTCAATAAAGGACTTGAGTAAAATCAAGTGTTTTGTTTGTCATAAGCATGATCATTATGCATCCCTAGTGCCTAGAAGGGTAGAGGGAAGTTGTAAGAGAAGTAGGTAGCAGTATCTGCATAAGTTTCTTGCCAAGTACAAGAAGTAAATCTTGATGATATATTGCCTTTCTATTGGCGAGATCGAGAGATGTGTGGCATGTGGATAGTGGGGCCTCTCAACATATGACATCATTTTAACAATTGTTTTCTAATTTGATGAAGTGTAGGACTGTTGAGCTTGGTGATGATAAGCACCCAAGGACATGTTTAGGTTTTTGTACTATTCCCTACCAATTTGAAATAAGTAATTCTTTAGATTTTGACAATGTCTTATTTGTTTATTTGTTTAAGGTTCGAGGAAGAAATTGTTTTTAGTTTCAATAATGGAGGATCAGGGGTTTGTAGTTTATTTCAAAAACCATCTAGTCCTCATTAGGCTAAAGGATTCTAGTCTAGATACAACTCAAGTAATAGGGTTAAAGAAGGCAATTTGCACAAGTTGTAGGGTGCATAATAGTAACAACTTGCGCGAGTTGTGGCATAAGAGGGTGGGTCAACTGCATCATAGGGTGTTGATAGGACATTCATAGGTCTTCTAGAGTTCAATATTGAACAACATGGTGTGTGCAAAGGGTGCACTCTTGGTAAACATGCCAACGCTACTTTCCCAAGCAATGAACATAGGTCTAATGGGATTGTAGACCTAGTACACTTGGATATTTGTGGATCAATGCCAACAGCATTAATAACATGAAGCATGTATTATCATTATGTTTCCATTATTGATGATTTCTCTTGCAAAACTTGGATATGTTTCTTAAAGATGATGGATGAGGTTTCTAACAAGTCTTAGGAGTCCAAAACTCTAGTTTAAAACAAAACCTTGAACCTCTAGATTCTCTCAAGTAGATGGGGTCACAAAACTTTTCCATCTTTATACTCGCATAAAGGTTTAATCTTTGTTTACGATTATCTACTATTTGTCAATAGCTTTCCAACAACAATGTTTGGCTTTGCGCCCTACCATGTCATTAAACATTGACATATCCATTGATTCATAACCTTACATGTTCCAATGGTTGTATTAGGTTTATCGGCTCACCCTTTATCTTCCCATTTTAAGACTTATTGCATTCACATTATCTTGGCTAAGTGGTGTATTAATGACTTAGGGAGATTCTTTATCACATATGATTTGACAATGCTAAGTGATATGTCATTGGCTCAAGATCTTTTGGACCAAGTGATATATCATTAACCTTAGAGCTTTTTGCCTCAACAATCATGTTGTTAGGTTTGAACCTTTTCACAGGTGTGATATGAGGTCCGAGACCTCTCAATTGGACCGATTTAGTTGTTGGCTTGTGTTATATTCTTTCCACGACTAACCTACGTAGTGAACCAGGGGGTTAGAAGGGGGGCGG